>CAAKHF010017121.1:0-31317 GCA_901007745.1 Hippocampus kuda
GTGTTACAGGGCAAAACAAAACGTACAGTACACTAGTTTGCCTGCGTGTGTTTGAACGCTCACTTCCTTTGTGGTTATATTGTAATGGCCTGTGTGTGTGTGTGTGTGTGTGTGTGTGTGTGTGTGTGTGTGTGTGTGTGTGTGTGTGTGTGTGTGTGTGTGTGTGTGTGTGTGTGTTAGACGCATGTAGTCTTGGGATGAAAGGGATTAAAAGCCATCCATTTTGAAAAAAAAATCAACAACAACCAAACAATTGTTCTTAACATTGTCTTCTCATATGATTCAATAGTCATTTCCGTTTGTATTTTTTTTTTGTTTGTGTTGTTTTTTTTTTTTTGTTTTGTTTTTTTTTTAGTTCACATGCCAATTTGGACATGGCCACGAATACACCTGGTCCGTGTCCGTGTTAACCACAGTGAAGAGAAATAGCTGCAATTCTGCAAAAAAGATAATATGTATTTATTGTAATGTAGCTTGTGTTTTTTTGTAAATGTGCACTACCGTATGGAGTTGTTTGTTTGTTTGTTTGTTTGGCGTGTGTGTAATTTCTTCTTGTCTTAGGAGTTTGTGTTTTGGTTGGATTCCAAATATTTTTATGCTTCCCTGTGCGTTCTTTACCAAGAGGTGATAGGGCCACGCTGGAATGACAAGGAGACAAAAAAAAAATGTGAATTAAGAGTGGATGGAAAAAAGTTCCCTATTCTTCATTCAGTTCAAATTATTCAAATATATTTTGCAATATTAGAGCTTTTTTTCCCTCATTCAATCAAGATTGTTTTTTGTAGTATTGCGGGTGTCACGCGGATTAAAGAGAGGCCATCGGCATTTGACAGCTTCGAGTTTGCAGTTTTTGAAACCATGTCATGAGTCGTTGGCATCGGAGTCGAGGTGCAAAATTGCTCCCCGGCAAGAAATTCAGCCGTCACACTGCTCCAATGTGCAGGTATGTGCTGGAGCTTATCCCAGTTGTGGCGTACACCTTGAACTGGTTGCCCATCGTTATGTTGACAAAAATTGCAAAAACCAAAGCTATCAAATACGTGATGGTTTATGTCTGTCTGATAAATACTCAAAACGAAATTCAGCGGCTTTTGGGATACGCTATTTTTTTTTTTTTTTTGTAATCTGGACTGTCTGAGAATTCCATGTTGTAGATTGACTTTATTTTTGAAAATGTGGGGAAAAAAACAAAATCTGGTCATCTAATTTTTTTCCACCCCCATCTTCAAAATGCTGACTTTATTCTTGGAATTGGAGATTTTTTTTGTTTTGTTTTGTTTTTCTGGTCAGCCTCGCGCTAATACTGCTTGGTCTTTATTGGAGAATAACTTGATTGTGTTATTCCCCCCGCTCTCATGTGAGACCTCCACCCCCCTCCCAAAAAAAAAAAAAAAGTGCTGAAATAGGTGGAGGTTCTGCTAGTTCACATAGAATGCTGTGATTTAAAGATGCCTTAAGTATTTAACAATCATTATTTATTACTAACTGTAGCTAGCTAGCTATTGTGGTGGAATATTTCATGTCTCATAACTTTGCAATTGAATGGATATATTTATTTAAAATAAGACAAAAAAAATATGACAAAAAAAAAGAATACCTCATTATGCATTGGGTAGGTGGGGATGCTTCTGCATGCAGTGTGTGATTATGATTTTATGATTATTATGATTATTATCCCCCCTTGCCCCCCCCAAAAAAAAAACAAAGAACCATCTTACACTTTTGAAGCCAGCATGGTGCTGTTGATCGAGATGACATTCCCTTTAGCTTCCCTGCTTTTGATCGGAGACACGTTTTGTCTTAGTAATCGCGCTTTTTGCCATACGATGCTGCTTCGTAATCAATCGGATTTTTTTGTTTTGTTTTGTTTTGTTTTTTTTAATCCACATCGCTGACACTCATGTCCGGATCACAAGGCCACGTGTTGCTCTTTTGTATCGCTGGCTGTTTTTGCTTGATGTACTTGCAGCGGGTGGGGGAGGGGGGGTGTTGTATTTTACTTACCTAACATGCTAACTTGAGCCATTATCGACAAATATATATTTAAAATTAAAAAAAAAACACAAATGTAAACGGAGTGTGGATGTAATAAGCTAACTTTTTCGGTGTGCTTTTCCTCCCAATACAAAACAAAAAATTCTTTTGGAGATTGAAAAAAAAAGGGAAAACAAAATATTGAAAGAGAACGAAGCTGGCGGGCTGGTCTTGGCTATTTATTATTATTGTATTTTTATTTTCCTTTGGTTAGCATTTTCGAATGATTATTGTGTGCTCTCACTGGCCTTAGCCTTCGTATGCCCGCCGCAGTGTACCCCCCACCCCCGCGCCCCCCTCCGTGTGTTGCTCCCGAGCCAAGCGGAGCGTAGCCATAGTATTACATGAAGTCCAGCTGACGAAACAGTAGAACTTTGAAAGCACAAGCTTTTTCAATGCATGTCCTTCTCAGGTTTTCCTATGTGTATGTGGGAGTAGCTGTTTTAGATGTCTTTCATATGATGCTGTATAACTTCTTGAATATTCTTTTTCTTTGCTGCTGACAGTAAACAACGACAAAAAAACAAAAAACAATGTGGATTATGATTATTAACCTGCCAGTGAAAAAGGGAAGTGGCCATCTTTGTACAACACCCTGCTGTTTTGCTGTAACCGCGCAATGTTTTATGATCTTGAGTATTTTATAGAGAAGTAGAAGTATGTATCATCAATAATATGAAAAGCAATAGCTAAATCATAATGAAGAATAACATTGATCGGTGAATATTGTGGAGACAAAAAAAAGAGGAACCTTTAGATTCACTCTGGGTGGATTTTTGTACTGTATTTATTACTAATGACAATGCAAAAAGTTGCATAGCTTAACCCAAACTGTTCTGTCTCTTTTTTATTTATTGTCTTGTATATGATCTTTTTCTATGTGTTTTTCAAATAAAACGCCTAAAATGCTGACGACAAAGGCACCTTTTCTGATCCATTTATTCATCGTCCCTGAATGAGCGCAAAATGACAGCACGCAAATTGTACACGTCATCGCCATCATTTAGTGTCAAACACTTACTGAAAAATTTAAAAGTAATAAATGAAGAAGGCCAAATAAAAAGTTCAACCCATTCAAATATGAATAAAATGCATTCAAAATATGTGTATATCCTTGGTTGAATAGATTTTTTTCTCCTATTTCAACAAACAGCCAAAATAAAAAAATAAGACATTTTATGTCAATCATAAGCAAGGTACAGATCAGATCCGTGACGTATTAAGTGTTGGCACAAACTTATCATGAAAGAACAAGTTATGTCAGGTACACATCTGCCAAGTACACAAGGAAAATTTTTTTTTTAACTTTTAAGATTTCCTGAGAAGAAATAAATTGAATAACACTGCTGAACAAGTTAACTGCCTCTGATTGACTCCAAATACATTTCAGATGTTCTAGTAGGCTTTTCCTGACATTTTTTGTCCTAGTAAAACCCTGAAGTTTTGGTAGTTTGGACTCTTTATATTTTTCTCCACCTTGTCTAAGGCCCCAATTCCAGCTAAAGGAAAAACAGCCCCAAAGGATCCTCACACCACGATGTCAAGGCTCTTAGTGAAGGCTTCACACTGCTCCTAAATGGTGGCATTTTGCCCCTAACATTTGAGACAATGCCCGTCACTTCATCAAGTCGCTCATGTGCTACAAGTAAATTTCAATTGACATTTTGTAATTATTATTGTTGAATATTTGACAAATTTCTGCTCCACGTTTCAGCCCATTTATCAGTAATTCAGTGGAAATGGGATTTATTTACTTTGCAAGTGTGTGCCCCTTCATTTTATTTTAGTGCCCCTAAAATTTCAAGTTAGGAGCCTCTGTGCTCCTAGTAAAAACCGTGTGGAGCCCTGGCCTTTGTCAACATGGAGGCAAAAGTGAACAGTTCCAAATGGCAGTCCAAAAAATGTCAGAAAAAGCCTCCTTGAACAGCTGAGCTTAATTTCTGGATTCATCCGAGGCCCTTCAAATGGTGGCAGCTGTGCGTTGCCGACTCCCATTTATGAGTCGAAATGTGACTGGTGAATTCCGACCACAGCCACATCCCCGGTGGTAAGAGGGTGTGCACATTTGTGCAACCACATGATCTCAGTTTATTTATACTTCCCCACTCTAAAAGATGTCATTGTTATTTTAAATTGTGTTGTATTGGTTATCGTTTACATTTCTGGTGCAAAAAAAGGTTTGAAATGATTTGATCAGATTTTTGGTTGGTATTACAAAAACCTGGCATTTGTACATGGGGTGTGTAGACTTTTTCAGTTGAGAACAGGTCATCTAGTACTTGGGGTAAAGGACTCGCTCCGTGCGGCCATCGGCCTTGCCCATGTCCAGCCACTTGCCGCATTGAAAGACGGTGGTGACCGAGTTGGCCATGTTGGTAACCTCCACGCACTCCAGAAACCATCCGTGGTTGAAGCCGCTGTTGTCGTGCTCCACCTTGACTCTGAGCAACTCGCCCAAATCCAGCATCTCCACCACAAAACGGTCCGCGCGGCCTCGCTCAAACAGGTTGCGGAACTTCTTGTGCAGGTGACGCCGGCCCGAGTCGCCGTTGACGCCGTAGACGGTGATGTGGACGTTGGCGTCCGTGCCGGCGTCCTTGACGTCGCCTGTGATCACGATGATCTCGTACTTAACGGCCACCAGGTTGCGCACTTTGCTGGCAAAGCTCTCTATTAACTTGTAGCACTCAAAGGTGTGGAATTGATCCTTTTCGGATGCCAGGGGTACTCGGGCGTTGCACTGGAAAAAATATCTGAAGAATGCGACTCATTAGCTCGCGTCACTGGACACTTAAAGAGGTTCACCTGTGCAATTTAATGAGATCCAATACAAATATTCTGCTTTCACGGTCTGCAAGGCAACTACGGCAAATTTACGATATTTGACCCCAAGTGGGTCTGAAGTGGACTATTGTAATAAAAATATAATTGGGATTGAGTACTGCACACCTACCAAATGGCTGCAACGAAAAAACCTGCAATCGGGTGTTGAGGCTTTAAACATAATATACTTCTTTGCTGTGTTATTTTCTATTGAACCACAAAAACATAGTGAAGGAAGTAGCATATTGAATTTAAGAGAGGACATGGTCAAGAATAAAGAGGAGAGTGTGGATATTTTGAAAAGCTGTTGGCAACAATCGATAGCTCCATTCACTGCCAGGCATTTCCGCGACTGAGACTCTCCGACAGACTCTCCATGCTTTGCTTTCTAGCCACAAGAAAATATGAAATTACCAATATAGTTGAGGATTATTGCAAAACTCGATTTAGAACCACCCAGCTGAATCAAGTTTACGCTTAGTGCATTTTTGGAATTTGCATTGCTTTACATCTGCATTTATTTTTTCTGCAACATCATTCACCAAAAGTAGAAATTCTGAATCACAGCAAAAACACTGACAACCCATACAAAGCATTTGTATGGGTTGTCAGTGTGCAAGTGCGCCAGACAACAGTCACTGAAAGGATGTCACTCACTTGTTGCCCAGCTCTTTTTCGGTCACCACCACCTCTGCCACGTGCCAGAAGGATTCACTCTTCACCTTCTTTCCGTCTTTGGTGATATGTCCGATGCAGATGCCAGCGATCTCGCCCACATGCTTGGACGAGAACTCAAAGGTGTCAGTGGCGCCGCTGTCAAATAAGACCCAAAGATACAAGGAACACATTTGAGCGACTCATTGCCAATTTTTTTGAGCGTTGATGTTTAACCTTTTCATGTATCCTGCAACCTGTTAACATGCTAAGCTGTCCACTATAGTAACCGCTGTCCCTCAAAGGGTTAAATACCCACCAAGAAAATTTGTTCTTCTTATTCTCCAGAACAAATTCCTTGGAGCGGGCTTGCCTTCCTTCCAGAATAATCCAGACGTTTTCATTGGTGGATGCATCCTCCGTGTTTGCTGTCGTTATGGTAAGTTCATATTCTGTTTCAAAGCAAATACACACCGCCACATGGGTGATTTGTTCTTTTCATCCCTTGATTTTATTTATTTATTTTTCAAGTTACGGACTTGTTTTGTCGCTGAGGTCCACAGCATCATTGTTGGCACACGCCAGCTCCCTGATGATCTGGCCGTCGTCTTTGTTTTTAGCCAGCCAGCGGTCGCACGGAAACCTGAACGTTTGAGCCATGCTCTCATCTTTGACGTCGATGTAGTCCAGGTGCCAACCCGGAGCCATACCTTTTTTTTTTTTTTTTAAATCAAAAACGACACACAGAAACAGAGGAACAGAAGAACATATTTAAAAAAAAAAAAAAGCAACCTTAACCCTTTCATGCACCCTGTAACTCAGGGGTGTCAAACTCATTTCACATTGTGGGCCACATATGGCCTCGGTAGATGTCAAGTGGGCAGAACCATTAAAATTACACCATACTCTGCTATTAATAACCAAAATATCATGTCTTAACGAACATATCTGACAAAACATTTGACAAAATGACTAAATCTGCTGATAGGTCTAAAATCCTCTCTGCTGTAGTATTCCTCGTCAGGCTAATATTGGCAAAAGCTTGTCACTTCTCGGGACATACAAATTCAGCCACCTTCATCATTCATCTGTTTAACAAAGTCACAGTCGGAATACGGCTTTGATGAAAATGCTATTTCACTAGCAATTAGGTATCTGGGTTTTACTGCTGTGCTGGGTCTGTCTCAGTGACAGACTGAGACTGCTGTGGTTTTCTTCTCTGATCAAAACAGTGGCGGATAATCCATGAATTGCATCTTGCATTAAAAATATTCATTCGTGTCTTTTATGAATTTTTTCACTTTTTAATTATCCCGCGAGCCTGATCGAACCTCCTTGGGGGCCGGTTCCGGCCCGCGTGCCGTATGTTTGACATCAACTGCTGAATGTCATTCATCTCATACAGAGATTGAGCAGGTGTATGTAACCCGGGAGGAGGCGTCGACGTTCTCGTTTAAGCGAGATGAGGTCATCATTACCTTTGTTATCGTGCCAAACTCGCACTTTGGAGAGCTCGCCCAGACTGAGCATGTCGGGGAAGTGGAACACGTCTCTCATTTTGCGCTCGAATTTGTTCCTGTTGGCACTCTCCTTCAGCGGCAGACTCCCCGTGTCGCCAAATTCCCCGAACACCATCAGACACACGTTGGCGTCCGTTCCAGCGCCTGAAGAATGTGACACCCAACATGATCTGAAACAGACTCTCATATGGTCAAGTGCAATGGAAAATGGATGGATGGAACAATTTGAGCAGAAGAGTAGTTTCCGTACAATGCAGATATGAGCGCCACCCACCTGTGACATCACCGGTCTGGACTTGGATGATGTAGGTGGTTTTCTCCACCATCTCCTTCCCGTCCACCACGGCTGCCAGCTCGCACACGTGAGTCCTTCTGGGACCTTTGCTCTTTGACAGCCAGTTCTCATAGGTGAACGTGTACACCTCCTCCGTGATCGGGTTCCGCAACAGGATCTAAATTGAAAAAAAATACATCAACCCCAGTCAACTGTATGGGTTAAAAATGTATTTGGGATATTATTTTCATCATTGGAAGTTACCCTTTCGAGGAACCAATCGGGACGACTCCCACTGCCATCAATCCTCACCCGTATCTTCTTTAGTGGGGCGATGTCGTCCACCTCCAGGTTGAATGTGTCCTCTTGGCCTCTTTCAAACCTAAGTACCGTAACGTTATTTTAATGGAGGCAAATGACATTTTCACACGAATGAAAATTTGGAAAAAACATTTTCCAGATGTCTGTGACATGTTGAGGTCAAAATATTTAAAGGACCAACACAGTGGAAGTACCACTACAATGATGACCGACGTTAGGCGTTATTATTGATCAAAAACAAAACAGAGGTTGCATTCATAAAGTTGTAAAGTTAAAAGAAAAATTATACTGTTCATTCTCCATGAACGAATTCAATTTTTTTTAAACTTCAAATCATAGGTACAGTCATATTATGAGAATAATAAAAAATATTTAAATTTGCCATTTTATTATGGCTCACCAAAAGAAGCACTCTCTGGTGTCTTCGAGATTTGATTCAGGTACTCGCTGCAATTATCCCACGATACTCACCTGTCCTTATTCTTGGGCAAGAGAATTTCTTCGGTGCTCCCATTGGCTCCGAACACAGTCAGGAAAATGTTGGTGTCCGTGCCGGCATACTGTGTGTCGCCCGTGACAACGGCCATGGAATAAATCACCTATCCGCCAAAAAGTGAATTTTTCAAGTTATCGCCCACGTATCAAGACGAGCTGTCGCATTGGCCGACACTCACTTTGCGGCTGATGCTGATGGTGCTGGCGTCCAGCACGTTGAACAGTCGGACGGTGAGACCGTCGCCCCGATCTTTGGCCAGCCAGCACTTGCACGGGAAGCTGTACTGGATGCCTTTGGTGGGTACGCCGATCGCCAGCTCGTCCACCAACCAGCAGCTCTCTGGGGTGGCGCCGTTGTGGCCGAGCTGAGGAATGGAAGGAGAAAAACAAATATACAATATACATGTGTTGAAAAATGTTTTTATACATTCACATTTTTTGAATATGACTTGTACGTGTCAGTGTGGTGGCGATACAGGGTGTACAGTCACTCAAAAATGAGAATATCTATTCTTTTTTTTTTTTTTAGAATGATCAGAATAAAATAGAGCAGCCCGGTGGTTGATTGGTTCACGCGTCTGCCTCACAGTGCAGTGCAAGGTTAGATTCCGGCACCAAACTTCCTATGTGGAGTTTGCATGTTCTCCCTGTGCCTGCGTGGCTTTTCTCCGGGTATTCCGGGTTCCTCCCACATTCCAAAAGCATTCCTGGCAGGTTAATGGAACACTCCAAATTGTTCCGAGGTGTGAGTGTGAGCATAAGCGGTTGTTTTGTCTACGTGTGCTCTGCAATTGGCTGGCAACCGGTTTAGGGTGTCCCCCGTCACTGCCCGAAGACAGCTGGGATAAGCTCCAGCACGCCCCGAGACCCTTGTGGCCATCAACGGATCAGAAATCAGTTCAAATATGTTTAAAATTTGTGGGAAGGATAAAATATCTGTCAAAAAAGGACTCGATGTTGCATATTTTATCTGGAATGATATTCAGTAATAAACAGAGGAAGTTCTCTGTCCTTATATTGGCTGTCATGAAATGTCGAGAGAAATGAAATAGTGCTGTGTGTTTAGAACAAAGTCCCGGATTCTCACTTCCACTCGCTTGATCTCTCCCACGTCGGCTCCATAGCGCACAAAATGCTCCATGCTGCCAGTTGCGAAGGATTTTTTCCCATCTGGCAGATCGAGCCACAGCCGGTCCGTCTCCAGTTCTCCGGGACCGATGATGATGACGTAGACCCTGGCGGTGGTGCCGGCATCGCGCTCCAGCCCAGTGGACAGAGTGAAGTGATACGGGATGACTGGGAGCCACACAAGGGTAAAGTAGCAGTTTGTAATCTGTGCTTTCAATGTCATTACAATCACTTCTTCATTGGTTGTGTACAATGATAAGAGTTGATCAGTCCCCCCTTAGCAAATTTGACAAAAAATCCAATTTTGATTTTCACAAAAAAAAACAAAAAAACAACTTTGGAGATTTGCGTCATGTTTTTAGATTTGTGGATACATTCTGAAATTGGATTTCTGTGCATTGAAATCTAATAAGGAATGTCAAAAGCCTTAATGGGGATACAATCAGTTTATGCATGAAATTTACATCTGGTAAACGAATAATAATATTTACAGAAGTTATGAGTCCGAAATATCTACAATGGTGCCTTGAGATACGAGTGACTGGTCTTACAAGTTTTTTTAGATACAAGCGCTCATATCAGTTTGACAAAAAATAAACAAATCTTCCAAAAAGTAGCTTCAAGTGGTTTCTTATCACTCCCAGTTGAAGTTTGTCTGTCAAACTAAACATCATTCATTCATTCATTCATCTTCCGAACCGCTTTATCCTCACTAGGGTCGCGGGGGGTGCTGGAGCCTATCCCAGCTGTCATCGGGCAGTAGGCGGGGGACACCCCGAAATGGTTGCCAGCCAAACAAAAACAATTACAACCTTTATGTATTGACAACAACCACACGGCATTAGTCTCTCAGTCTGCTAGCTTAATGCTAACGCTAGATAGCATTTATGTAGCTGTGCTATTTATATAAAGTACAAAATTGTGCTTTTTTTGGGGAGAGGAGGGGGGGCTGAGGGCACGTGATATATACTATGTATAATAATTACTAAAATGGAAGATATCGTTTTCATCCTTACTTGGCGCTTCTTCCACCACTGCCATCTTCTTCTTCTTCTTCTTGTTTCCATTCCGGTCCAGCCCCATTTTAGCTGGAGCCATCTTCTCGGAATTTGAATCGTTATTTCTTTCACCTTCATAGCCCTGAAATGCAAACATTTGGTGTCAGTTCTGTGTTTTGGTCTGCTCTTTATTTGGCTCACCACATTTCATGAACCTTGACAAAGAAGGTCCTCTCCAAGCGTTTGTCTTCCTTCTTCTTCGACAGCCAGCGCTCACACAGGAACATGGAAACCTCCTCCGTGTCCACATCCAGCACCTCCACCTGGTCCAGGTACCAGTCGGCCCCTATCATGGAGTTGTCGTGACGAATTCGGATCTTAAACACCTGACCCAGGTCTACCGCTTCAATGGTGAATTTGTCCACCTAGAAACCAAATAGCATTCGAAAGTGACGACAACTTTTTCTTTTTTTTTCAGTCTTCACTCTAATACCTCTCCTCTCTTAAACTTGTTCCTGTTGTTGTCAGATCTGGAGAGTTTGCGCTCTCCCGTGTCTCCAAGATCTCCATAGATGGTGAGGAAGACGTTGGCATCTGTTCCTGCTTTGTACATGTCACCGGTGCGTACGGACACCTGGTACGTGTGAGCTGGCATGGGAAGAACACATCAGTGAACACTTTGTGAACACAGGGTTGGCTGTCTGTTAATATTCAATCTCATGAGGAGGGTTGACGGGACAGCATTGCATGTTGGAGATGCCGTAAGCCCCCTCCCACGTTCAGAGATGGTTTCTCAACTTTGATGTGGACGGCCTGCCTCACTTGGCTTTCAAACTATCAATTGCCCAAACTTGTTTTTTTTTTCTTTGTTTTTACTATACAGTATGTTGCTCTATTGTGACTCACTGTTGTTTTGCTGACTTTTACAGCTTTTCGTGGACCGTTTGCGGACTTTTTGCAGACTTCAAAAAAAAAAAAATTTAAAAAAAATGTTTTTAATGAATATGTTTGAAAAAATCCGCGATGCACTGAAGCCACGATAAACAAACCGCAAAATAGCGAGCGATCACTGTACACTAAATACTGCCCAGGATTGAAAAAAAATACATATCAATTAAAATGCTATCAAAAGTCAATGTGGATATGAAATATTGAAAATAAGCAGTTACACTTTTTAAAAACATTCTCGAGGACTTTGACTGGCTACTTGAAACATGACACAATGTACAATAGAAAAAATGTTTTTGTTCATTTTAAGCCTCACAATCGTCTCCAAGCGTTTTGCATCTTCATCTGGCAGGGACTGGTTCACAACAGAACTGCTTTTTTGCCGATGATGGTCTCTGATATTACTCTATAAACATTTTTATTCGAAACTACTTTTTATACTCTACCCGTGTCTAAGTGATGCATCGAATTTGGGGTTTAAGCTCACTTTCCAATGCATCCTCCACCTCAGTTTCAGTGCGCTTTAGAGTGCCACCCCTGAGGAGTTTTTCTGTGATGATGTCCGACGGGACCAGCTCCCTCACCGTCTCCCCGTCATCCTCTGATTTAGCCAACCAGCGCTCACACGGGAAAATGGTCGTCTCGGAACCCTGTCGTTGAAATAGAGCCACGAGTGCATTACTCAATTTAAGAGTGTGTTTATCTACGGTTGTTTTTGGTGCTACCTTTCCTTTCCTCAGCAGGCGTCTGATCTCCACTTTGTCGAGGTGCCATCCAGAATTGGAGCCCCTGTTGTCATGACCGACTCGGATCTTCTCGATGATGTCACCGACGTCTTCCAACTGGCACGGAATACATACAGTGGGTGTAAAAAGTCTACACACCCCTGTTCAAATGTCAGGTTTGGTGAGATTAAAAAAATAAAAATAAAAAAAACAAGTGGCCGAATTCAAAGTGACTCTACCTCCACGATGAACATGTCCTCAGCTCCCCTCTCAAAGTACAGTCGCCGCTCCCTCTTGTTGACACACAGATGCTTCTGCAGAGTACACACTCCTTTCTGGCCGTACAAAACGATGAACACATCCGCATCCGTCCCCGCGCCGAACACGTCGCTGGTGTAGATCTTCAGCTCGTAGGGCACAACTGAAATGTCCAAAGACGGTGGAGTCACGGTTTGTCTGTCAAGGCATGCTCGCTCACTGGCTGCAGCATTCGGTCCAACCACACGACGGGCATATTTCCTGTCTGTTGTCCACTCACACGGCGTGTACAGCTCAGTCTGTAACTCGGCTGGATAAAGATCCCTCACTATGGCGCCATCGTCCTCTCCTGTGTCCAACCAGCGGCCGCATGGGAAGCGTAATCTCAGACCCTGGGAGGGGGCGTCAATCTCCACCCAGTCCAAGAACCAACCAGGTGATCCTCCTTTAAAGAGGGGGATGGGGGGGGGTGGACAGGTTTTATTGACTTGTCATCATCCTAGAACGCTTTTGTTTTTCGGTACCCAAGTTGTCATGACCAATTCGAAGCTTTTCCAGCTCGCCCAAGTGCACCGCCTCCACGGTGAACTCGTTGATTGCGCCCTGCTCAAACTTGTTCTTGTAGTTCTTACAGGCCTTCAGGTTGATGACACCTGTCAATAACGGGTGAATCGCAAATGAATCCGAGTTGAAACCAAACAACAGCCGCAGAAGGCTGACGGCTTTTCTTACCCGTGTCATCGTTCTCTCCGAATAATATGGCAAAGACGTTAGCGTCGGTTCCTGCGTACTTCTTTTCTCCGGTTTTTATCTTTACTGTATATGTTGTAGACATAGCTGGAAGAGAAGTTCAACCTCTCAGTGATGATTGATCAATAATTGGATTAACTATGGATGATGTAGCCGATTTTAGCTTTTGAAAATGTATAATAACTTTTGGGAGATCCAGTATAATGGAAAAACCCATAAAAATGATTGCTACCATCCATAGATTTCTGTGACTGACAAATAAAACCTGCAATGTAGCAAGAGAACTCCGTGCCACTTGAATAAATACTGAAACGGGGTCGTCTTTTATCTTTCGCTTCTTAATCACATGAAGCAGCCTTGGAAATGAGTTACCTTTCTGCTCAAGTCCCAGAGTGGCTCCGCCTCCCTCCCCATCCTCATCCTTCTTCATGAAGGCCTCATCCACAGGAACCAGCTCTCTCACGATCTGGCCGTCATCCTCGTCCACAGCCAGCCATCGGTTGCACGGGAAGTAGTACCTGAAAGCCCACAAGGAAGCATAGATTAAAAAGCACAGAAAATATATATATATATATATATATATATATATATATATATATATATATATATATATATATATATATATATATATTCAAAAATCAAGTTTCACCCACGTCGTATCATCCTTTGTGTCCACTATCTCCACCCGATCCAGATACCACGATGAATACGGCCGCGTATTGTCGTGACGGATCCGAAGTTTCTTCAGAGGACCCAAATCAATAGCTGTCAAGATGAACACGTCCTCCTGCAGCACAAAGTGACACAATTTAACTTGTATCTAAACACGAGCGCGACAGGGAATGGTTGATGTAACATCGCTGCCGGTATGCTCATTTTCCACGCAAAACGTCTTTGACGGCAATGTGCTCATCCATCTTGTGAAGGATAAGAAATAAACCCAGCGTAATTGTGTGAGGACATGATTTATGTGCCTGCAATGTTAGGTGTAATGCCGGTTTGAATAATTCATAAATTGGATTCCCGTAATGAGTAAAAGTAGGACAGGGTTCAGTGACACTGTCGATACCTGAGCTCCTCCCAGTCACAACTGGCTTGGCTGGATCAGGAGGACAAGAGGCTTAGGAATTGTCCCAGCCTACCTTTGGAGTTGGAGTCATGTTTCATGCGGTGTGGAGATCACACATCGCTTCGTTTGCAGCACAGACAACTTTCTGAGAAAAAGGCATCGCGATGAGACGACGTACCTCGCCTCGTTCGAATTTGTTGAGGTTGTCGGAGTTTTGGAGAGAGCGCTCTCCGGTGTCTCCGTTCTCGCCGTAAACATTAATGAAGACGTCGGCGTCGCTCCCGGCTCCCAGCACGTCACCCGTGAAGACGCACACTTCGTAGGTGTTGACTGCGAGGCAATAGAAGGGATAAATTACCGACACTTCTGTCCTTGTGTGACGGGGGTCACAACTGTGACTGTTTTATTAATTTAATTTAAATTTTAAACAATTCATTATTTTATTTTATTAAAACATTGCCATGGTTCTGTTTGTGACCAACAGGTGGCACTGTAGGGCTCCGCCTGCTGCTGCTGCACACCTGTTGGTCGATGTGTCATTAGGACTCCCGGCACGACCACTCAGTGTCGGGTCATTGTTTCTGTTACGTTTCTGTTACTTTGAGTTTTTTTGCTTCAGCCATGGTTTTTGTTTGTTACTTTGGATTCTTTTTGTTTCCATGACTTTATTTGTTTGTTTGTTTGGATTTATTTTCCTCAGTATTTTGTTAATACAATTTCTCAACTTCACCCTTCTCCTCCTTCCCTCCTGCTTTTTGGGGTCCTCCACCACCACGCATCGTGACAGTCCTACATTTTAGGCAAGGAAATAATGTCAAATCAAAACAGCTGTTCGCTCCGTACTAGAACATACCATACGTGTGACTGAAACAGTATTATGAATTTAAAATTGCTCAATTCTACTTTAATTGATCAGATAAATTTTTCATCCAACACAGGGAGCCGCCATTTTGGCCAATGGGCGCCTTCTGCTGTCGACTGAAATTGATATCCAAGTGTCGTCGAAAGTTGGGTCACTCGTACGCAAGGCACCACTGTACAGAGGAGGGAGGGAACCGCTTCATAGGCGTGATTGTTTTACCTTCAAGTTCTTCGGCTCCATCAGGCAGCAGCTCCACCTGCAGCTCGCCGTCCTCCTCTCCGTGGGCCAGCCACCGCGAACAGGGGAAACGATACGTCACCACCACTTCCTGCATTTCCTCCACTTCTTCCTCCTCGTCCTCATCCTCATCCTTCTTCTTTTTCTTCTTCTTCTTCTTGTCCTCTTTCTTCTTCTCCTTGGGCACCGCAGCCATCGCGAGGTGCCTGACCTCCACCGTGTCCAGGAACCAGCCGGATCCGACGCCCGAGCCGTCGTGGCCGATGCGGATCTTGAACACCTTGCCCACGTCTTTGGCCTCGATCTTGAGGAGCGGTAGTGACAAGAGCGGTTGTTTCTTCCACTTTTAGCCAGAGGTGGCTAATGCAGTTGAGTAAAAGTAGAGATCATTGTATAATCGGGGGTGTAGCTGGTCATCTAGGGGTCTGAGGAAAACCCAGCCAGGGGACCCTCTATAGCTCTTTGGAAATGTGTTATTATCTGGCAGTTAAAATGACTACTTATTAGTAACATGTCAATATTGATAAAGTAAGGAGTAAAAAGTATGAATCGTCTTTCAATTGTAGGTAGTAAAAAGTCAAAAGTGGACGTAAAAAGAACGACTCAAATAAACTACAGCCACCTGAAAAATGTAGACTAATAAAGTATTTGTACTTGGTTACTTCCCACCACTGCTTTTACTTCCTGTTTTTTTTTTTTTTAAGCATCGGTTACCTTGAATATGTCTGTGGACCTCCTCTCAAAGTTGTTGGATCGGCTGTCGAGCTTGATGAGCTCTGTCTTCCCTTTGTCGCCGTAGATCTGGATGAACACTTTGGCGTTGGTGCCGGCAAACATCTCATCTCCAGTCACGACTGTCAATTCGTAGTTGATCACTGAAAAGAAAGAGTAGCATTAAAGCAGCCGTGAGCATTACAATTGCGTCTGGGTGCACGCTAAAGTGTTTATTTGATATGACCAGTTTCAAAATATAAATATGACAATGAGTCAACATTCGGAGATTTTTTTTTAAAATTCATGACAGACTGTGGTGTCCCCGCAATGAGTGCGACATATGACAAAGAAATACGACGTGCTTTGGTTTTCAAAATTGCATTCTCCCGGATTAAGGTTGCATACATTGCTCCGTGTCCAAGATTTCACTGGGGTAAATTTCCACCTCCGTCTTGCCATCGGCTTCCCCCTTGGACAGCCAGCGATGGCACGGGAACATGTAGTGCTTTCCATTCAGAGGCACCAGGATCTGAACGCTGTCCAAAAACCAACCGGCCCGCATGCCTTCATTGTTGTGTCCGATCATCAGCCGGTTGATCTGGAGAGAGAGGTCAAACAAAAGGCCGGATTCTGGCTTTTCTATGGGAATGTGGCGCCATTATCTCACCTGTCCAATATCCGAGGTTTCCACAGTGAAGACGTCAATGCGACCCGTTTCAAAGTAGTTACTCAGGTTGTTGTCAGAGACCACCAGCATCATTTTACCGGTGTCGCCTTTGTCGCCGTAGAGTTTGACATAAACTGTGGAGTCCGAGCTGCCCCCCGGGATGTTGCCCGTCTTCACTGCGATGTGATAGCCGACATCTGGAGTGTACACATGGACGTGCAAGTGCAAAGAAGCGCAGGGCCCATCTGACTGTATTCATGTAAAAAGTTGACTTTCTTACTGTAAAGGCGCTGTCCATCTGAGAATGGGACTAACTCTCGAACAATCATTCCGTCGTCTTCATTGCGATCCAGCCACCTGTTCAACACACAGCGTGTGCGAAAAGCTGCGGAAGTGCAACGCTGATGTCAACCCGCCTGAATGTACCGCTCACCTTTTGCAGGGAAACTCGATGGCGTGCGCCTCAGCTTGTCCTTCCTCTCTCACGATGACCTTCTCAAGAAACCAGCCGCAGCCTCCGCCTTTGCCGTCATGCCCAATTCTCACCCTTTGAATCTGACCGATGGCAACGGCCTCGACGATGAACTCGTCCAGCTGAGGACAGCACAACAGGGACATCAACACCTGGTTTCATCGGCACAAATTCAGCTATTCTAATTCACATCCATTAAGCTTCTAAACTCAGGCCACGCTCATTGTAAATGATTTTTCTCCTCCTTATTTTAGAGAAGTACTTTATTTGAATGGAATTATTTATTTCTCTCATTACTGCATGAGCTCAACATTTGCACTATTGAAAGTGTCATCATCATCCTCGCGCCCTTTGGATTTTTTTTCAGAAGGTACGAAGGGATGTGATTTCTTAATCAGACACAAAGGGCCAATCAGGCAGTTGCAGATCCAAAAAGGTCAAATCAGTTGAACTCTCATACTAGTGCTAAGGGAAAGCCTGGTACTATATTATAATGTCAGCTTTTGAACAAACGTATTGTAATTTAGCCTTTTGAACAACCATTTTAGTTGAGTGAAACCACACTGACTTAGACTTAGTAAAGCACATCCGTATAAGGCTCTGTCTGAATCGACTCACATTTCCCTTCTCAAACTTGTTGATGTTATTTTTGCAGTTGACCAGCGCTCGATCTCCCGTGTCACCGTGCTCGCCGATCAGATTGAGAAAAACCGACGCGTCCGTACCGCTGCCACCGATGGCCCCAGTGCAAATGGTCACTCTGTACTTTATCACTGCAGAACCCAACATCCAGAATGTCCAAATGTTGTATTATGATGTGCAGTACGATTATTTCCTGAATACATACAAGGTCGTGGGTCAGCAATTTGCCGGCCCATGGCAGGAAGCTCTCTCACCACCTCATTATCATCTTCGTTAGTGTCCAGCCAACGCTCACAAGGAAAATTATATTTATCCTTTGTTAATGTTTTCATCAGAGTTACCTAATTAGAGAAAAACAACATTAGGATGCAAAAGGTGTGAACAAATATCAAAAACTCCCCGGGTCATCTATGCACGACTAATTGAGAATCTACTAATTTAACCTTGTAAATGCTTTTTATCGTGTTACTTTTTTGTACAGTGGTACCTCTACTTGCAAACGTCTCTTCATATGAAGTTTTCAAGTGACGAAATGCCTCATCAGGAAAATATTGCCTCTTGTTACGAAAGAAATTTCAAGAAATGAAAGGTAAAAATACAGTAACTGTACTGTATATGGTGGAGCAGCTCCGATTTTCATGAACGCAACATACCTAGAGCTGCTCTGCCAATGGCTACTACCTAGCACCTTCCTGGCATCCCATTGGCTAAGAGGGACCTAGACCAGAAGTGTCCACGTGTGTAGATCGATAAATAGATTGATGTGTGTCTATGCAGCGGCCTCATCATTCGCCCCTCGGGCCATGACGCGTTCCTATAATTTTACGTAAATGTGAGTCACCCAGAAAAAGTGTTCGTCAGTCGGGCGATCGCTCACTATGCTGATGTTTGCCTTGGACATTTTCAAAGGATTGTTAAAAACCGACAAAAGCTAACGTCCTTGGATCAGTTCTTTACCAAACGCCAGGCAAAAACCACTTCTGAGAAAGAACATGAACTGAAGACGGCTAAAAACGATGAGGACGCAGTTAAAAGTTAAATGACCATCATTTTTATTTCTTATTCTTAGTTTTTTTACATTATGCACAATTCTTATTTATTATGCAATAATGTAATTGTAACATGTATTTGTTACATATTTTGATGCATTTTTCAGTTTGAGAAAACATGTCTGAATTTTTTTTGGGGGGAGGGTTAGATTAGAGCGGATTAGAGCATTTACATGGAAAACGCATCTCTACTTACAAAATTTTCTAGTTCAGAATTTTTTTCCAGAACCAATTCATTTCGTAAATAGAGGTACCACTGTGTTAGTTTCATTCATCACAGCTTATCTTGTGATACAGGCATGAAAAGGTTAAACGTCAGTTAGGGCTCACCTTACTTAGATGCCATCCCGCAAAAGGATTTCTCCTCTGATGCCAGATACGGAGTTTGGTCAAAATTCCCAAATCAGGCAGCTCGACCTGCAATGGAAAAGCTGTGATGATTTCTACGAAGCAATAATGCGTGCGCTTAATGTGTGACAAGTGGCTGTTTGGCGACATGTACTTACCACAAACCTGTCCACTTGTCCTCTCTCAAAATTGTCTGTTTTGTTGTCGAGTTTTATCTCATCTGACTTGCCCTTGTCTCCGTACACCTGGAAATAAATATCTGCGTCGCTTCCGGCATTAGCCAGGTCAGATGTCCAGATCCATAAGGACCAGGGATGCTCTAAGGGAGCAAACCACAACACTGAACGTTGTTTGGCTTGAATTCATCTTTTGTCGCAAACCGTCTTACTGCTGAAGATTTGAACATACTTTTTTGCTTTCTGTGCCTGAGTGAGACCATCTCATAGAGTTCTCGCTCAATCAGGCCGTCTCCTTCCTTCTCATCCAGCCATTTACAGCACGGGAAGGTCTGCTCTATGCCCGTGAATGGACAGTACACGACCATCTGCAAAACAAGCCACAAAACGATTCAGTCGCTGACGTTTTATTTCTCGGGTGGATGTATTTTACCTTTTCGCAGTACCAGCCAGCACTGACCCCGTCATTATCATGTCCAATGGTCACCCTGCTGAGGGGGCTGAGTAGTGCGGCTATCTCCACATTGAAGATGTCAGTAAGGCCACGCTCAAATTTGCCTCCCTCCAGAAAGACCTGAACACAAATTAAATGGTCCTTTGGGTTGGCTTTTTTTTTCTAAACAAAACCCAGCTGATGACGATGCATCACAAACACAAAAAGACTGTGATGGACTGACCTTGCCGCTATTCTTCAAGCCTTTGCTGCCATGCATGACGATGTGGATTTTGGAGTTGGTCCCAGCTCCTCGGATGTTTCCGGTTACAATCTGGACGTTGTACACGATCCCTGACAGGAATAGTGACATGTGAGACGGCTTGTTGTGTCACTATGGTTCACAAGACCGAAAGAAAGAACATTAAAACATGACTGAATGAAAAATCAACAAGATTTTGTCGTAATAAGAAAAATATTTGCTATTCAAATTTTTTTTTTTTTTTGCTTACCTGTGGGTTGGTTTCCTCCCACCAAAATGTCTCTCTGTATCTTGCCGTCATCCTCATCAATGGCAAACCAACGATTGACAGGAAATTCGTAGACGAGTTTGTTTCCAAGATCATCCACGGTAACCTTAAAATGACAACAGCAAGGAGGACATTGTCGTTACTTTATTTACGTCATGACAACATTGATCACAAGCTTGCTTGTGACAGGAAATCAATCTGCCTTCTCAGCGATTGCTTACGAATGCATTTTCTTGGAATGGAAATGGTGATCACTTCCATCAATGTGAGCTATACAAACAACATTCTACTACTGCCAGACTTCTACTGTAAATTTCGTCGTCGGATGGGATATGCAAATGTGACACGCGTTGGGGGCACACTACATGTTGGGCAAAAGGCTAAGTTACCCTGGCTGCCAGGGAACGTAGTAAATGTACACTGCAAATCTACCAACTTGTATGACAGTGTGATGGAAGCTAATCCCTTAATGGGGAAGGGTTTCCCTTTACATGTTGGCTAGGATGACACATCGTGTGTGTGTGTGTGTGTGTGTGTGTGTGTGTGTGTGTGTGTGTGTGTGTGTGTGTGTGTGTGTGTGTGCGTGCGTGCGCGTGCGTGCATGAATGCAATAGTTGGAATGAGCTCATGTCGTCGTACGCTGTGTGTGACTCAGATGGGAGGACTGAAAGGAAATAAGAGGATCACGTATCTTAAGTGCCTCCACAGAGCCAAACTGAAGTGCAGTGAAGTGCACCAACTTTTTTTTTTTTTAATTATGACGGTCAACATGATTTTTATTAAAGATCTTTTCTTTAATTACTTTCACGAATTATTTCTATTCAGTTCCTTGAAGCAAACGTTTTGCATGCAATTATTGATTGATTAATTTTTTTAATGGGTGTGTTCTACCTTATCTACGAACCATCCCGCAGAAGAGCCTTTGTTATTATGGCCGATGGTGATCTTTCTTATTTTCCCCAATTTTGGGGCATCAATGGTGAATTTGTCCTCAGTGCCTTTCTCAAAGTTGTTTTTGTCTGTGTTTAGTAGCCTTTCTCCTAAAACAAACAAACAAAGATTTGTGAAATCAAGCATTCAAACCCAAAGTATAATGGCATTTTATTTCTAAGAGCAAATCAACCAGGAATGTACCGCGTAGCGTCTTTCTGCAGATGATGATGATGATCTTGACTCAACTCCAGTCTACTCTATGTAAACTAAATACAGGCACTTTTTTTTTTCTAGAGATAATTTTGGAATAAAATTTAAAAATGTTCCAGTTCAATTCGATTTTAAATGCGGTGGAGCTGCATTTTCAAACAAATGAATGTTTTAAAAAAAAAACGCTTCTTGCAAAGGAGAACAACCTCTGATTCGTTCTTCTTACCCGTGTCTCCAAACTCTCCGAAGATATTAATGAAGACATCTGCATCTGTTCCGCTACCTTTTATGTCAGCGGTGAATACGCTCAGCATATACTTATTATCTGTCAAATGAACAAAACATGACAAAATGTCTGAAATCAACTGAATTGATCTATTAAAAAATAATAATAATAACACGCGGTCAGTGTTTCTTACATTTGGGTATGTCCGTGGGGTCCGCGGTGCCCAGTAAATCTCGAACAAAAAGGCGATCTCCTTCTGCTTTACTGAGCCAGTTGTTACAAGCAAAGTAGTACCTCAGGTGAGGCCTGATCACATCCGTCACCACCACCCTGTCCAAGAACCAGCTGGCGTTCAGGCCCGTGTTGTCGTGCTCAATCCTGAAGTCAGACAACAGAAGCGATTGCGGTCGACAATGGTCATGACGCAAGATGTGGCTTCACTCTACCGTATCTTCTTCAAGGAGCCAACGTTGTGGGTTCTTATTCTGAACACGTCGGTTTTGGCCCTCTCAAACGCGGTGCGGCTCCTGAAAAGGTGGAAATGTTTTGCGTGGGGCAAATCAAAAGGGCGTGCAAATCATGCAAACAAAAAATCCAATGTAACAGGACATCACAAGACTAGCGTACCTTTTTTCTGTGCTGTTCGGATAAAATGAAAGGGCACAGTTTAGTTCGGTAGAAAAGAGTCAGCGCAATTATCCTAAATCAAATTTGGTCATACGGGATAAATGTGTACTGTGGAAACCGGATGGTAACAAGCAAATATGAATGAAAATCCCTTTTCTAAGAGAAACTCACTTGCTGGCCAGATGGACTTTGGGAGTGATGCCGAATTCTCCGAAGAGTGTGAGAAACACATTTGCATCTGTGCCTGCGCCTCTCTCATCGCCCGTGATGGTCAACACTTCATATACTGAGAGGTTGAACAGACGAGAATGAGTGCGTTTTAGAAAGCATGATGTTAACAACAACAACAACAAAAAGGAGCACATCCGTTGTTTAGGTGTGTCTTTTTCCACATCTGCCAAAGTGAGACGTGACTTTTTTTTTGCCATAGTCTGTAATGGAAGGGCCTGATTTACAAATGCTCTCTACGCTCTGCAGCCAATCTATTTTCTGTGTGTAACGTTACCAAGATCACAGTGCTAAAAAAAAAGTGTGATAGGCACACAGTATGCCCACCATCACTTCTTGTCTGACAAAATGAGCATTTCATTGTGTCGGAATTGATGATATTCAGTTTTAAAGGTGGTTTCAAGTCAAGGCCATACCTTTCTTTTTGTGGTACTCATCTTCATAGTTCTCCATCAGTTCTGCCTGGTAATTCCGAAGCTCACACTCATAGATTTCCACGTAATTTTCCACTTTTTTCTTCTTCCCTTTTGTCTTCCTGCTGTCATCATCGCTGTTGACAGATCCTTTCTTCTTCTTGTCCTTCTTCTTCTTCTTGGCATCCTCCTTATCCCGGGCTGCTTGTTCTTCATCTTTCTCTGAGTCTTTCTTGGATTTTTTATCCTTTGACCCCATCATGTCTTTTGAAGGCCGACGTGATGCTTTCTTAGTGGTCACAATCACATCAGGAAGATTGCCCACACTCTTTTTCCCCTTACCGTTGTTGTTGGCTTCATCGTCTGTGCTCGGGGACTGATCGCTGAGATCATCCCTGCTCACCGCTTTGCTTTTGTTCTTCTTAACTTTGTTTTCAACTTGCCTTTTTGTCATTCTGCCTCTGACATCGGTTGATACGTCCGAGCTACAGCTTTCTTCATTACTGTGTTTCTGGTGATGCTTATTCTTCCTTCGTTCTGCGGACTCCTCACTCACCTTCTGATTTTTCCGCTTGGACTTCAAATGCCGATCCTCCGAGTCCTCGTCATCCACATCTTTGGTTTCCTCCATCACTCTCTGCTTTGTTTTTTTGTTCTTTGTGGTCATCTTTAATTTATGTACTACCCTGAAACCGATTCCTGTGTGCTGCGGTGAAACTTGATTAAATTGGCATGTGAATGCACAAGAGTGACCCAAAGGTCTGCACGTCTGACGGGAGCATCCTAGTCTGTGCCGTGTTGGCAGACCTGGGGAAGACCCTTCACCGTACAACACATGGTGTGACCTCATTAAAAAGTAATCATCATTAATGAGGTTACATGACTCATCTCCTGAGGTGTCAAGAGAAATGAAGAAAAATTGATCAGGGCTATCTTTAAGAAAAAAAGGCTTTATACCAAGATTCAAATTGCCATAGCTATCATTTATTAAAATACTGTATAAGTAAGGAAACGTGTACACGCACACACACACACACACACACACACACACGCACACACACACGCACACACACGCACGCGCACACGCACGCACGCACACACGCACGCACATACACGTTTGCGTATTTTCAGAAAAAAAAAAGGAATATATATTGTTGAGGAATTTCACCTTGCTATGAGAACTATTGATACTAGTCTCTGTCCTGAACATTTGCTGAAGTACTTAGAACAAAGAATGTAGTGTGAAGTTTAGCTCCCCCTCCTCAACACATATATATTATATATATATATATATATATATATATTTGCGGGGGGCAACACCCGTTTTTCATGGAAAACGCTCATTGATAACTTATCGTTATTTTTTATAATACAAAAATAGGTTTTTAAAAAAATCACGGGATTTATAATGGGTGTCATTTCAACGCGGATTTTCGCGATTCCCTATCCACAGCGGTGTCCACTAAATATTACTACACCATTATTACTAAATAAAAGTGGAACAAAATTCAAGTGGTTATTATTTATGCTCCTTTTTAAAATTCGCGAATATGCTCCAGCAAAATGAAAGCTCGCTAGCTGTCAGTTCGTACGTCATCAACCAGCGCCGCGCCTTTGCCCAGTGTAATGATGTGTGGGTACATGTGAAATTATAGTTCTCTTCCTTTCTTGTAAGTCCGTTCTTTGAGTGAACTGAAAGTCATGGCTGCGGCTTTAACTCGCTATGTAGGTAGCATTTTATCTCGACAGACCGCTCTGATGGGGTGAGTTTAGAAAACGATTTCTGACGGAAGCCAAGGCCCTGGCGGCTAAAGGTTATTCCTTGGACCATTGCTTCTGCAGCTTGTTTGGCCTTACCTTGTGTCTTTCCTGCTGTTTGTGCCTTGTTAGTGGTGTATCGGTAGAAAATGGTGGTGTTCACGTTCCTTGGTTGACTTCAGTGATGACACTGAAGACGTCTGCTCCCCTCAGGTAATTTTTTTGCTCGGACATGCAGCAATGTTGTGCTTTTAGAAGCCCAGAATTTCACTTAAACCAAAGACCAATGACCGATGTAGTTTTATCAAGATACAGCCTTGGCACAAATCATCTTCATTTGTTATATTGTCTATGTGTTGCTGCACCGATTCAAATATTCACTGCTAAAAAGCTTATCAGTAGGACAACATTGATGCTCATTAGCCAGTCTATGGCCTTTTGCATCGTGTGTTAGCAATAAGCTAGCTAACTCGAATAAGTTTTGGTTTTGGTTAAAAAGAACACATGATTTTCTCTTATAATGAAACCGTGTTAGACAGTATCAAATAAAAGCAAATGTATATAAAAAGCCTTGAGCACGAATGTAAAAATATCGGACTGTCTTTTGCAGAGCTGTTTAAGTATTATTGGTAATAGTACAGTACATTGTACATGTGTGTCCTTTAAGTGCGGAGCCCAAGAAGAAGAAGAAAGTAGACCCCAGAAGAGAGCAGGTGATGAGGGAGAGGCTGAAGAAAAAGTTGAAAAAGTTGGAGAGGGTTCCCCCCGAGCTGATCCCAATCGAGGACTTCATCACCCCAACCAAATGTTTGGATGAGACCAGGTACAATCTCATAATTTTTCACATCATTAAAATATTTTATGACACCTTAACATGAAATCACTTATTTTTTGTTGTCCTGTACAGCTTTTAAAGGTTTTTGAATTGTTGACGGTTTATGCTGATCAATTCACTGTTCTTATTATTTATGGGAACATTTTTTTAAATTAAAACTTCTTAATACTGAATTTGTTGTTTCTCCAAAGGGTCCGCTCCGCTCCCAGGCTGTCGTTTGATGAAAGTGAAAGCCGAGCTCTGCTGCTCAAAGAATGGGGTCGATACAAACATGTAATCACCTTCCCCTTCACAAAAGCCCAAAAAAAAACATACAGTTTGCGGGCAACATATGTTTGTTTGTTTGTTTTTGCAGGAGCAGCACTTGGCTGAGATGCAGGCCATCCAGCTTGCCCTCGAAGCCCAGAAAGAGGCACTGGACGAGCTCAAGACTGAATCAGAGGAGCTTTACCAGGCAGCGCTGCAACCAGACCCCCTCATGTTCCCCTTCTCCCGCGAGGGCCCCGCTTACACACCGCCAAAGGCCAACTACGAAGCACCCGATGGGAAGTACACCGACATCACTAAAGTCTACACACAGTGATGTGCGGTGCATATAGTTTAGTGTTGTTTTATTTTCCAGGGGAAACGAACAGTTGTCATAAACGTAGAACTATGGGATCGACTGTGTGCAATATGATGCAAACATGTCATTCAATGAGGGTGGACTTGTCACATTTGTTTGTTTTATTTTGTCTTAAGGACCGAAGCGCTACACATTGCACAAAAAACAGCAATAAGGAATAACCTGAGTTAAATTCCCAACAACTTTAACACTTGTATGTTGTGAGAGGGAAGAAATTTCATCTGTGCTGTATACAGCACATTTGACAATAAAGTTGTACTTGATACTTAACTTGAACACCTCATTCATTTGTGATATATACAGTACAGCACTGTGCAGTGACAATAAAGATTCAA
This sequence comes from Hippocampus kuda, assembly GCA_901007745.1. NCBI lineage: Eukaryota > Metazoa > Chordata > Actinopteri > Syngnathiformes > Syngnathidae > Hippocampus > Hippocampus kuda. Next base: position 26,318 of record CAAKHF010017121.1, read on the forward strand.
ATTCTATTTGTTTATAGTTACCACGTCATTTGTGTATGACGGTTCAAGAGTCCTGAGGTTTTTCATGGTTGAGTGGCAGGTGCCAGTCACTGGGTGGGTCTCGCCTCAGCTCCCACACCGGGGGGAACTTTCTCTGTTCTGCTACTCTGTTCCTTTCGCTTCTCCGCAGCGCTTCCTGTAAAACAGATGGAATTCCCAATTCAGTGTTTGCAGATGACTATTTTACTTTGTAAAATTAACATTATGATACACCACTGATACCTCTGTTGCCCCATGAGAGTTCCATCATCCATTTTCTAAGTCGTAATTTGTAATTGCCGAAATATTTAGTCATCCGAGTTGTTTACCTTAGGTATCTCCACATGGCTGACATGACTCCTACTCAAAAGGTATATACTGGTGTCAAACACGAGGCCCAGGGGCCAAATCTGGCCCGCCACATCATTTTATGTGGCCCCAAAAGCAAATCAAGCATGTCAACTTTCCATAATGCTTGCTAAAATCTGTTCCAAAATTTCAAATAAATAACCATGAGCTCCTGCAAACATTTTCTTATGTTATTACAGTGACTTGAAAAGTTATTGACTTCTGATTTCTAAACTAGTTATCCATTAATTTGTTGTGAACTGTAATATATGGTTTCTTAACAACCTCCTGGGGGAAAATGGAACTACAACAGGGACCACGACAATAATGAGTTTGACACCCTGGTATAGGTTAGGCTGGTGAAGAGGAATGGGGGTGTAGTATTGGACCATGGTTACAAGTATGAGTACAGATGTACGCTTTTGGTTCATATATATGTATATATATATATATATATATATATATATATATATATATATATATATATATATATATATATATATATATATATATATATATATATATATATATATATATATATATATATATATATATATATATATATATATATATATATATATATATATATATATGACCTATTTTCCCCTGCCAAAATGGCTTGAATATCAAGAAAACTGAATGGCACATCTATCATGAAAAATATTTTCACCTTGGCCTCAGCACCTGTGCTCTTCTCGCACGCTTTACAGTTGTAATAGTCCTCTTTCCACTGATAGCAGGATGGAGAGGTACCATAAGTGTAGTAGTGATGGAAACGATTCCACAAGCTCTTGCAGTGTCTATATTCACTCCAGTAGTCGCTGCAGGTACGTGGGGTCTGCAACACAAACCCAGCAAATTTGGACAAATTAGGCCTTTATAAGGTGATCATTCTTATGATTATTATTATTAGTAGTAGTCGTATTTTACTTTGCTGTTATAGGACATTGTTTGTACGATGAATAGAACAACCACAAGTATTTGGAGCAAAAACATTACCACGGTTCCACGGTAATTTAAGGCTAGTAAATTAGCCCATAAAGATAATTATAAACACAAGACGTTTTTAGGATCAATGTCAAACATTAAGACATGTGAAAAAAAAATATGACTTCACAGCTGTCATTCAGTTGTTGCTAAAGTGGTCATGTTAGCAACACGAACACATCACCTTGCTAATTTACAGTTTAGACTAACATTACCACCAGGCAATATTTAAGAGCGGATCACCGAAAACACTACTAGCTCAATAAATAAATGTTGCAGTACGTCAGCGTGTATTTTACCCTCCATGCTTTCCCTTCAGACTTCTCCATTGCTAGCTTGTCGTGCTAACCATGGATGCGTTCACTTACGCTTGTTTATACATCGCTCGTAGTTCCATGCTAGACAACGGGAAAATATTGCATTGCCTATGAATGCATTTAATTAAATGTTTTGACGCTGTCTAACGTAATATTTTTGCATAATTTGTACCAAATACCTTATCCCAAAGTACAGCTTAATTTTAAAGGGTGACTTTCAGAATTCCTACACAAATTAAAAACGCAACCGTGGGAGAAGCAGGGCGCAAGAAGTCTTGGGTTTACAACGAAAATGCATACGACGGCGGTGGCGCAAAAAAACTTTTTTGTTTCTTAAACGGAATATTCTTTTTTCTCCACAGTGTTATGAAAAGAAATTGTAACTGTTTTGGCTGTAAATGTATTTGTGTCTTTGCATGTCTAAAAACATGTATTAGTCATAGTCGTGCTAGTATTACTCAAGTCACCCCATGCTTTCTTTTGTAAACATCTATTTTTTACATAACATTGTGGGGCATATCAAAAGTAATTTTAATACATGCTGTGCGACGGAAAAAAAGACAGCTGGCTGCAAATGGCCCCTAAACCGTATGTATAAAACAATGCAGAATAGCAGCAAGTACAGTGACAAATGAGTGTGCCGTCCCGTTCGATGTTGCAGTCTATAACCACGAGGATGCCGAATGTACTTTTAACAATCCTTTATTCATCTATAAATAATGAAAAAGAAAACACTTGTAGATCCCTAAAACAACTCAGGAAAAAATTTCAAAACACATTTCTCATTATTATTAAAAACAAGTTCAAAAAATATTGCACCCATTTTGTCACAATAACTGACCATAATGGGGCAGCAGTATTAATGAGGTGGACTACAGATATTACCGATGGGAAAATAGCCGGCAAATATAACCTTCAAGTAGGAGGCAATTCAAATCCGAATAAAGATGCTTCAAGAGTGAATCTTGGTCATGTTTTGGGAAAAGAATTCAAACAAACCACTAACAGAATCGGGGGTACAAAAATCACTGCTGGCAGCATTTTACGGATCTCAGCTTCAATTGGGGGAAAAAAAAAAAAAAAAGGACCGCCCCGGTCGTAATCAAGTACAAAATCACTTCCACAGCACAACTGCAATTTCAACGCATCCGAGACGTCAACGTCCCAGTGCACCTGAAAGAAAGTTTTCACTTTGCAGGTGGAGGTGGCAATACATGTTGCATGTGTGTGTGTGTGCATGAGCCAACAAATCGCTTCCTCGCTAGAACCCCGTCATGGCTTTCTGCCTTTCTTGCGTAATGATTGTCCTTCCCCGGAAAAGGCGATGAATCTGTTCATAGCGTCATCCTGCGCGGTAAAACAAAAGGTTTCACTTGCAAATACCCCGAAATATGATTTACATTGTAACTGTAATGTGCTGAAAATTTTAAGAAGACTTACATCCTCAGGCAATCTTCTTGGCAGTGGCCTTGAGTTTCGGATGAACGTGATCCTGCCAACCTTAAACTCGTAGTTGGGGATACCTCTGCATGACAAAACAATATGATTGGCTACTTTTTTTTTTGTATTATTCCTTAATCATTGCGAGACTAATAAAGGTTTTCTTATCTTATCAGTTGATCATAGACTGACTCTATATGATGAAATAATGAGAGTAATTACACGAGGCCACAAGTATAAAGTATGAAATGAGTAAAAATACCGCGACCCTCGTGAGGATAAAGCGGTTCGGAAGATGAATGAATGAATGAATGAGTAAAAATATAAAAAATCAGGAAGGACGGATGTCACTGAGTGTGTCATCATGTCCATTGTAATGACGTATTCTTGCCCCGCTGGATTCACTAGTTCAATGTGATTTGCTTGTAACGACATACTTTGCGCATACACACACACGCATCCCTCCATATACATATGTATAAAGTACCACCATTCACTTTGGGTCTACATTGAAAACGGTCTGTGTGAACCTGATAATGTCGCTGGGGCCCAGAGGAGCAGGGCTGGGCTCAATCCCTTTGGTTTTACCATCCAAGCGATTGCCAGAACCAGTGAAGGCCTGAGGAGAACACACGCATTGTCATCAAGATGAAGACGTGAACACACAAGTCAACCCCAATAAGAAATACTCACTCGGAATCGCGTGTCCATATCGGCGTAAGTGCTCGGATCTGCATCCTCCTCCTAAATTTCCCCAGTGTGGGACAAATAAAGGATTATCTTATCTTATCTTATCTTATCTTAAGAAGGTCGAGAAAAAAAACCCTGACATTTTGTGGCGAAGATTAAAAAATATATATATTTTTAATGTACAAGCAGGCATGTTTAAATGCGGCGCATACGGTCGGTTCTTCATGGTGCTGAGGCCGGCGTTCAGGCTCTTTGTAACCCAGCGGTGCATCAAAATCCACCTGGGAGTGGCAACACATAGACAAAGTGGCACTGAAACAAACTTACATCACACGCTGGATCGGAAATACATATATATATATATATATATATATATATATATATATATATATATATATATATATATATATATATATATATATATATATATATATATATATATATATATATATATATATATATATATATATATATATATATACACATATATACATACATATATATATACATATATATATATACATATATATGTCATACTTACATTCATGTCACACTCAATGATGGATACTGCTTTGTCTGGCTTGGTCTCCATTACTCGCAGCTCATAAATCTGAAAGAAATACAATTTTTCTTTGTGGGGAGCTAGAGCACCACACCCAAACAAAAGCTTCATTTATTGCACCCAAGATAAAAAAATATATATATTATAATAATAATAGTAACAGGGGCGGACTGGTTAGCACGTCTGCCTCACAGTGCAGAGGTGCAGGGTTTCATTCCGGCTACGGCCTTACTGTTTGGATTTTGCATGTTCTTCCTGTGCCTGCGTGGGTTTTGTTCGGGTACTTCGGTTTCCTCCCACATTCGAAAAACATGCATGGCAGGTTAAGTGTACACACCAAATTGTCCCTACGTGTGATTGTGAGCGTGAATGGGTTGTTTGTCTATGTGTGCGCTGTGATTGGCTGGCAATCTGTTCAGGGTGTATCCCGCCTACTGCCCTAAGACAGCTGGAATAGGCTCCAGGGTGCCCGCGACCCTCATGAGAATAAGCGGATTAGAATATGGATGGATGGATGGATGGATGGATAATAACAGTTACTACCATGGAATTTGATACTACCATGTGGATGTTAAGTGCGCCTATAATGGCCTTGCCTGCCTCATCTCAATGATGTCCTTGTCAACATAAGGCATGGC
>CAAKHF010017122.1:0-24866 GCA_901007745.1 Hippocampus kuda
CCCCCCGCCCGCCCAACACCCACCCGAGGGTGCTTCACAAATAAAGTAGAGCAGCAATGACACAATAAAAAGGAAACTTTTATCCTCTTTTCAAAGGAAGCTCATTCCGTCTTTCACTCTTTCCGCATCCTCGCCGGACCGTCACAAGCAGTAGTTGCGTAACAGAGAGAAAAGCAATGATGATATTTTGAATGAGTCATGTTCTTCCTGCGAAGGCACAAGACGAAGTTTGGATGGGCAACTTCTAACGTACGACAAGGTACACACTGCCTGATTTCCATTTACAGTACAAAATTTTTATCTGATTGGTTTAAAGTTTGAAGTTCTTTTGGAAGGCCTTGGTCAGATTAACCCTTTCATGCACCCGGTAACGTGATAACATGATAAACTGGGTTAATACCACAAGAGTAAGTGTGAAATGTCTTATAATTTTCTTTGACAGTTGGTAACATTTAAGGCAACATGCTTTTTTTTATGCACTGCACCTGCTGACATGAGGACACAGACACACTGTCATTCAACACTGATGCTCAAAAGAGCATGAGGACAAGCCACTAGCTTTAAATTCAATGCTAAGAGCCCCCTCCCCCCACCCCCCGGGGGACTGGGGGGGTGGGGGGGCTCCTTTACAAACAATGTAGGGGCAGCAAGCGAGTGAAAAGGAAACCCAACCAAAGGGAGTTGATCCAGTCTGTGCATCATCATGAGACTATTATCAGTTGCATAAGAGGAACGTGAAGAACAGCGATGATGAAATTTGAATGTGTCACGTTACTCCATGGCAAGGAGTACTTTATAATCGAAATTTCTGACGGTCAGGGTTCAAATCTCAGCTACGGATTCCAAAATCACGCACGATGGGTTCAGGGCAAAGCATTACAGTACTATTGAAGCTCCTCAACTCACTGCCTTTTGCTATGGCAAAGAACGTGACAACCAATATCATCTTGAAAATACACCTTTCTTTCCAGAGGAAATTGTAGTCTCTTCTTTCTCATTTTTGGCCCGTTCCATTTTTTTTTAAGAAGCTCTAAACTTATGTTTACTATCTTGTAAGCTTACTTTTTCCCGATGAGCAAGGGCCGGTTGTACCTGGTTCTCCAAACGAGAGTTCTTTCACACTCTGGTGATTAATAAAACATTTGTTTTTGTTCAGTCCCTCTGGGCCTGAGGCCCGGTACCGGTCCATGACCTGGTCGTTGGGCACCTCTGCTGTAAAGGAAATGAATGGATGGATGGATGGATGGATGTTAGTCCTCCTGTACAGCAAGTGAGCAATGTCATCGGACCCATCAGTCAACATCTAAGGAAACTTAAGCTTTTTTTTTAGGTGGGGGGGGATCTCTGCTGCACTGGACATGGAGTCAGAAGTCATAAATACACGCACACAAACTGCTGCTGCACATTGGCTCAGCCTCTTCTAAACTGCCAGTTACACAACTGGCGAACAAGATGTTGCAGTAAAAACGCCGCAACGACAGTCGGATGTCATATTTATGCTGACAAAAAAATAAAAAATAAACCCGGAAACGATCCATAAAAACGTATTTAAGACATGACACCCTGCCATGAAGAGAACGTAGATGAGCTCACCGGTAGTCTGGGCCGACGTTGCGGTCTCACTCGGGGGCCCTGGACGGCGACATACATTTGCAGCTCATCCTCGCAAGACCCGGGGCTTCCTCCGAAGATTCGCCCGCTGTCACGATGCTGCCGTGTCGGGAGGGAAGGAACGCAGAACAGACACGAGTGTCTCCCCCCGCCGCCACTTTCCTCCTCGTCGTCGTCTTGCTGACACACACACACGCACACACCCTCCCACTTTACGCCAACTGCCTATGATGTCATCCGTTGGAGGATGAATGAAGCACCAGGTGCACTTCGACTCAAACAAAACCTATGTTTTGTTGGAGCCTAAATAACGTTCTGAACACGCTGTGAAGTTATAATGCAGCACTCTAAACAAAAGTCGGGATGTGGGTTTGAACATTTTGTGTGTCCTTAGTAGGTCAGAAGAATGTCACCCGAGTTGGTAAAATGGGCCAAACAGCACCACCTGGGGGACAGTACTGGTAGTGCTGGCGACCGCACCTGGGTTACTACGGACACCGAGAAAAAATAAAATAAATCTATAATAAAAATGTAAATTAACCGTACATCAGTGTTAGCAGTACCAAGCAAAGCCACATTTCTCTTTCGTAATAAATAGATAAATACTTATTGTTTTGATCTGTTAGTACATTTGACCATCTGGATTTTAATTTTTAACCACTTCTGCTTGCAAATGAAACGGTGGGGACTTTTGTCAGTTTTTGCAATTTTCAAATTTAAAATAATCGTTTAAAAAAGAAACGTTTTTTCAACATGCACGTGCAAACAAATTATTAGTTATATAATTATATATCTTATATAAATGTCACTGTTAACACCCCCCCCCACACACACACAAACACTCAAAAGTATTGGACTGTAAACAGACTGAAGGGCCCAAAATTTCGAAGCCGGAAGCGTAAAATCCATAAAGGGCTGAAGGTAATTTGATAGTTTCTCCAGTCAAGCCTCCCAGAAAAAAAAAAAAAAATCTGGTAGCATGAAAACTGCTGAAAAAATGACAACAGCAAAATAACGCTTTGAATCTTTATTATCTTGTTCTTTTCAACTTTAAATTAATTTCCTCTCCTTTTCGTAACATCTGAAATAAATGAAAACATCCTGAACAGGAGTGATCAAAACTGACTTAATTTAAATTGATACATAACATCAAAAAACAAAAATACAAACTGTAAAACATAACAGCTACTATCTTTAACGTGTCTGTAAAACACTGGTTCCAGCTGAGCTTGGTATGGTAGGATTTGAGCATTTGAATAGAAATGCCTTCAGTTGGTTGCGTCTTAAAAACAAATGATCTATAATTGCATTTAACAAAATGGAAAAAAAAACAACAAACATGAACAAAATGCTGCTAAAAAACAAACAAACTTAAGAGACATATGCAATAGTGCCAATGTTTTTGAACTTTTCAGCTATCACAATGTCTGGTGGTCACGCACGCGCACACACACAAAAAAAGCCAAGCTGTCAGATAAACATCTATTCACTCCCCTGACTGAAGCAGGTTAAGTTTTCAAAAGCAAGTGCCCGCATGAATCTCTCATGGACAAAAAGAAAACAACAAAAAAAAAAAAAAAATTCAACATTGTAGCAATTCCACACACGCGCGCCAACACTCACATCAACACTCCTGATATCGTCATTTTCTTCATCCTCCATTCGGTCAAGGCAGGCAAGGAGGGCACCTTGAACAGCGAGTAAATAAGTGACCAGAGTCATCATTAACATCAGGACAATATAGAACAACAACCAAGTCGATTTCTTTTGAGTAAGAAAAACAAAAGTACAATAGCGAGGTCAGTGTTTTTGAATGGGGAACAAAGAGATCTCTACAAAGTTTTCACGTTTCTCTTCAAACCGAGACAACTGATGTACATCCACAAGGAGATAAGAGTTTTGCTTGTCAAAGGTAAGAGCAGTGTGTAACTGGTGTGTGCCTGTGTGTGTGTGTGTGTGAGTGCAGGTGGGCCAAGGCCACTGCTGATGTAACATTACAAGTCGTCCTGTAAGGTCGGTGTCGAGTTGTGGAGGAATTTGTATTGGATGAGTCAACAACAAACCCCAGAGGCATATAGTGCAAGTTTGGCTAATGTTTAGGTTTTTTTTCTTTTTTTAATTCTTTCTTTTTAACCCTGGGCCCCAGTTGATGGCATTCCCACCAAGGTAGAGGTGTCGGTATAGAGTAAAAATGTTCCTCTAATCCTCTAAAAAGGTTGCCACTGGTCCAGTTGAGAGCGAGAGTGAGGTGCTGTTATCCCCCCGCCCTCCTCCGTTTTCCACGACACACGCCGGATCCTTTTGTCACTTTCAAGCTTCCGAACATGAGAACTTAAAGAGAAGTACACCGGGTCGAAGAAGGCTCAGTCTGCAAGTCGTCGACATTAAATACAAAAGACGAGGAGGGGCTCGGGCGGGGAGGACAACTGTGGCACACAAAGAACAGCGAGGGCTTAACGCGTTGACATGTTGGGACTCGGCTGAGCCCATCTACAGTACATGCCTGAGTGATCGGGTCGTGGAGTAAAAAGACGGAACTACCCAGTTCAGTCCGAGAGTCCCCGCCCCTTTTCCCCTCCCCCCGCTTCAAGTTTCACTGTGGTCTTCATTTAACGTTGATGATTTCATGTGTGAAATTACGAGAATGTATTGCAAGTAGCCTGTGTGACGGGAGACCAGTGTAGCGTCAATTCACATCATTTGTGTGTGGAAATAAATAGAGGGTGACGTCGTGACGATGATTTTCCAAATGATCACATGTCAAGCGGGGGGGCCCCTTCAGATGGAGTCGCCGTTCCCTCCCAGAAGGTCCCCCGGCAGTAGCGAGGCTGGGCTGCCCATCTGATGGCGATCTTCAAGTGCTGGCGAACCCCAGAGGCTACTACTGGGGTACCCGGCGCCACTCATGCCACCCATACCCCCCCACAGACCTTGCCTTCCCGCCTCCACAACTCCGCCTCCACCCACCCCGGCGCTGTTGCCACTCCACTGGGAAAAGATGCCCAGACCGGGTGCGGCGGGGGCGGACTGGTCCGATGAGCTGCCGGTGGCTTCCAGGCTTTGCCACGTGGATTCGGAATGTCCGGCTACCACGGGTACGACCGTCCCTGCTGAAGACCCTACCTCTCCGCTTCCTCCCGTGCCACCGCAACTGCCATTTCCTCCTCCTCCTGCTGCTGTCGCTGCTGGTGCAGCGAGCTCGCAGTTAGCCCCGCTACCATTAGCTCCCACGGCAGAGGATGGTGCAGGGGTGGTGCCAGAGCCCGTGCCGGCACCTCCGCTCGCCGACCCTCCAGCCTGGGAATGTGCAATGTACTGGGCCACATCCTCTTCGCTCACAAACTCGGCTAAAATGGTGGTGTTGCCCAGAACACACCTGTTGAAAACAAAAACGGTCACTCACCAACAATACACAAACAATAAATGAATCTATTCGAAAAAACTGCGGTGGCCAGTGGGAATACCGAAGGATGTGTGATTGGTTGAAAACAAACTAGTGCCAGATGAGAACTTTGAAAATAAGAACCATGGCATAATGCACCCAAATGACACGAGCTGTATTCCATGTTGATTTTAGTTTATCCAGCGGCCCCCGTAAAAAACAAACAAAAATCATCTGTCTTACATGTGCAGGGCGCTCTGGGCTTTGGCTGCTTCCTGTTTGGAGCCATAGCGGATAAGTGCGCTGCCCTGGGTCAGGCCAAGGTGAAAGGTCAGCAGGGGGCCATGCTGCATGCAAATGGTTCTAAGCGTGGAGCCATCAATCTGCAGACATAGAGGAGATGCGCAGGGGGTGAAGGTCAAGGTCAAAGTATTTGATTGACAGATTTTTTTTCACTGATGTCTGACTGCAACAGCCGGTGTAAAATAGATGAAGGACCAACTGCAAATGGTTTCAATTGTTATACTTGCTCGCGAGCGTACCTGTGGCGTGAGATTGCTGAGCACCAACCAGCAACTTTCCCGAGAGCTGCCGTCGCTCCACGCTGAGCCTTGAGAGAGAGCGAAACACATTTGACAAACTTTTCTACATTCCTTAAAAACACTATTACACTTTCATCATTGAGTAGTGCAGCGGGGTAAGAAACAAACCTAACCATGCAATCTAGCAAGGCAAAAAAAAAAAAAAAAAAAGCCTTTGCATCTTACCAGAGGTGCCTGAGCCACTGCTCCATCCCCTGCCGGCCAATCGAGGGCCACCCCCTGACCATGGGGTCGGCGATATCTGCTTTTGACTGGCTAAGCCTGGAGGTGGGCGGGACAGCTGCGCCTGGCTGCTGCCACGACTGGCTTTCCAGGACTTGTGGCCAATGGGCTCGGGGGGCCATCCAGTCTTATAGTCTGTGTACTTTGCTATTAAAAAAGGACGACAGAGAGGTGGCTGAAGGTCCCATTATCTGTCAGAGACAGTGTGTGTGTGTGTGTGTGTGTTTAAGCTTACCTGAGTTGTGTGCGTTGTTCAGGGGATCTGAGGCACTGTAGGGCCAGGCACCAGGTGAAGGCAGTAAGGTGTTGAGGGGAGGGATGGAATCTGCAATGAAGAATAGCTAATGTTGAACTTCACATTTTGACTTCATAAGGATTTTGCGAGGCGCGGTCAAAGCCCCGAGGCGGGCAGGCGCTCGCTTCATGGGAGAGCAAAATAAAAACGACAAAATAAATACACCAGCTCCTGTGCAACAATCAACTGCAGATGTTCAATACGAACCAGTATTGTCTTGTAACAACTGGTGCTCAGTGTCATTGAGGCAGGGAGAGACGGTGTTTCCCATCATGCTCCCTGGTGTCATGTAGGGGTCCGATTCGGGGTCAACCCGATCTATTCCTTTCCAGGGAACACCAGGTTGAAACTCTGAGGATGAAGGGAAAAAAAGAGAAATGCTCATCAACAGTTGACATGCTGTACAAGTCGTCCAAAAGGTTTACACATCGCCGGTCAGTCTGGTGGACGACGGTGCTTTTGTTGGCCGCTAAATGCTATTTTGGTTGACACTTGAACAGCTGTAAACAATTCAATCCAGCCGGTTAAGAAAGCTGGCTGTGTTGTATGGCGCTCTGTCCCCTCCCACACCATATGTCAGACCCGTCTCCTCGGGTGGGCCATAGGAGACCACTGACCAAAGAAAGTCACAGACGGTAATGAATACACTTGGGAACTGTTTTATAATTCGTGGGAAAATTGCATAATGTGCCATTTAAAAATTCATACAGCATCAACTCCGCTGAGACCCTGAATGTCAAGTAATTAGTGCAAACAGGATTGCGTAAAGTGTCACCACTTACCAGGGGGCCAGCTGGCTGTAGTGGTGGGCTTGGTATTCATCTTGCCAGGGGTGCGATGCCAACTGGTGTTGCCTTGCGCATCTCCAACAATCATGTCGTACTGTGAGTAGGGTGAGCCCCCCGGCATCTTCATGGAGGTGACAGGACCTGCACAACAGTTTGGATCAACAGCATTATGCAACGGATGGCTCAACAAATCACTTCCTGTGCAATGTCCCTTCTAAACCAATGCAGGTTTTGGAATTCATATTCCGCGGTCCCCCCCACCCCCCACACTTTTCTCAGGACATGTTTTTTTTGTCGTCCCAAAAAAAAAAAAAAGGCAAGGACAAAATTGAAGTCTTACCATTTTTGTGGAATGCATTTTCAGGTGAGGAAGTGTCTGGCGAGGAGTGTCCCTCCATCATCCATTTGAAACGAGATTGTTGTCCTCCCATGTCCTTCATGCCACCAGGCCCCCCGACCATAGAGCCGCCCAGGTCCATACCTGTGAGGTTCACACCAGAACTGAAGCCTGTAGATGGAGGCAATAACATGTCACAATTGTTTAGGATATTTTCAACCAACCCAAAACATAAAATACAGTGAACCCGCCGCTATTTGCGGACGGGGGCAGACTCCACAGACTTCCACCTCCCAGTGCAAAGGCTTTATAGCTCACAAGACACCCGACAAGGCTAAAAATAGATTCGCTTTCAGGCTCATATATCCACGATGGCAGCACAGAACGACCCCAGAGTGAACTAGGTTGTGTTTGCTGTCATGTCTTATTTTGCGGATCATTGATCGAGCGCTCAAATTGTGAAATTAAAGTCGATCGGTGATTTTGAATTAAAATATTGTGCCTAGCACTCTGTAAAATACGGTACTCACTCGAGTAAGGTCCAAGCGTTTTCTGATGCAGGTCAGCCACAGATCCTGCCAGGCCCTGGTGGGGCAAGGAGTCAACCCCGTGTAATTTGGCACCACTTCCACCATGGTGGGAGGGAGAGAGTTTGAGGCTGCCACCTAAACTTCCGACTTGCTGCTGCTGCCGTTGTTGCTGGAGTACTGCCATGATCCTCGCCAACTACCAAGGCGCAAAAAAAAAAAATTAAAAACATAGTCAGCAAGCACCTTTCGACAGTCTAGGTCAGGTAAAAACATATTTTTTTTAAAATCCCGAATTTGCACAAAGCTGCGTGCAAGCGTGTACCTGTTGAGGGTCAGCTTGCTGCCGCACATTAGGTGTGAACTTTCTCTGGTTTTGTAGCAGCTGCTGTTGTGGTTGCTGTTGTTGCTGGAGGAGGAGCTGACAAGCCTAAAACAAAGATGATGCAACTTTTTCAACCTTTGCACTGCGAAAAACATGGCGGCCAATGTTCCATTTTGCAAAAAGCAGCAAAATACAGGGAAGCGCTTGCAACGGAGCCCAGTGGTAGCATTTAGATTTGTGTGCTGCGCTTGTTCTCACCAACTGAAACTGGATGTGCGGCGGGTAGATGCTGCTGAGCATGGCTATATGCTGGGGGGACAGCTGTGGAGGGAACACGCCGCTGCCGCCGACCCCAGGCACTCCTCCCACACTACCAACGCCCCCACTGGGAGGGGGCATCTGCTTCAGCATGGAGCCTGGCACCTGAGGGGGGAAAAAACACAATGCCAGGCACACGCACGTTACCACAGGCGCTCTTCAGTACTGTAACCAAGAGCAACCACGTTAGCTTCCTGATGAACATTGATTCTCTTTTGCTCTTCTCATTAGTTGGTGATAAAGAGCATGTCAACTCATTCAACGCATTGTACTCTCCAGAAATAAGTGGTACAACACTTGTTCTGAAGAGTGATGATGTAATTCTGATTAGCTTGTTGACGTGGTGGGAAACGATTGCGTTTTCTGCACAAACGTTCCTTCATCGGCTCTGTCAATTCCAAACTGCGTGCAGTGTACCATCAAATTACTCTCATCGCTAAATCAAAAATTAAAAACCAATGGCTTCGTAGCGAGATGTCATTTTCCAATGCATAATCGAAATTGGCTTAAATTGAGTCATACGCAGGAGGTTTTTATTTTTTAAATACTAATGCTATCTGACAGACAAAAGGCGAGTAAGCGCACCTGAGGTGACAGGAACTGATGAGGCACTTGTGCTCGTATCCCTGGGGACTGGTTCATGGTCGGAACATTGGGCTGGTGTCTGGGCTGAGACATCCCTCCACTACTGCCAAGGAGACTGTGGCCACCCTGTGATCCAAAATAGAAGAAAAAAAAATTACATTTCACAGAAAGCACCGAAGCTAAAGCAGAATGTCAAACGACTGAGGGTTAGGTTGAACAAGTGTACCTCCTGAACACAGAAAACTACACAGAATAGAGTGTAAGGATGGGAGGACAGATACGAGAGGAGCAGGTATCTTACTTGTCTAAAGGGGATAGTGTGATTGAAGAGGGAATGGGGCTTGTAGGCAGTGGGTGGTGAGAACAGAGAGCAAGGACCGTCCTCCCCAAGGTACCCATCCTGATTGTTCAAAAGCAAGGTCTGCCCAAGTGACAGCCAAGGGAAAGACATTTGAGTGGCGTGGAGGACAGGGGGAGAGTGAGACAAGGAGGGAATGAAGGAAAAGGGGTACCCATCACACGAGCAAGAAAAGACGAAGTGTACAAAATGATTCTTATATCATTAGAGACACAGAGACATACCTTGTCGTAAAAAGAAACACCATCTCCAGGCGCCGCCTCTTTGGAAACGGGTGAACGATAAGCCATGCTGCCTCCCCCTCTTCCTTTCCGCATGTCTCCATTGTAATCCATCATTCCCAAGGATCTTTTATCCATTTCCATCTTCTTCTCCTGGAGAGCGCCTGGCGCCAGGTCAATGTTGAGACCGCTCGGATCGTCATTCTATCCCAACACAAAAGGACAACAGTCATTATTTCATTATCGTCACGATCACCAGTTAACCAATCACATTCCAGGTCATGTCAAATGAGTCGGCACACGTCTCGCATTATTTCAAGTGCTTCACAAACAAAGTTCAGATGTTCTAGTAAGCTTTTCCTGACATTCTGTTAGCCATAAGTTACAGCACAAGTCATGGGCTACGAAAACATCTTTGACACGGAGGCACTCGTAAGTCAGAGTACCACTGTGCGTGCGCCTGTGTGCGCGTTTTAATTGCCTTACCAGAAGCCCCATATTTGAGAATTGTCTGTTGATTGGGCTCATCCAGGAATCTCCCCCGACCTTGAGCGGACCCTGAATAGGATTGGGTTCAACTTTGTCAACAGAATTAAAGCTTCAAACCTGGACTGAGTTTAAAAAAAAAATGAAGCACACATTGGGAACAACCTATCCGAGACAATATGGACGTAACCTACCTTGTGGCTAGGCTTCTTGACATTGTGGCTCTGTCCCCAGCCACCATTGCTACCCTGTCCCCAGGACGACCCGCTACCCTGGGAGCCGGCGCTGTTCCACATGCTCCCGCCCTCCTCCTCTTCCTCCCAGCTCGAGTGACGTGACGCTGTCACAGAGCCCTCTTTTTCCCCCCAGCTGTCTTGCATAGACTTTGATCCTGTTGGAGAAAGTTAATGGCAGTCAGCATTGTGACATCGCGGCAATATACATGATATTTTATTTAATCCAGCTTTCCTGGTTTAACACTATACTGGATAGATACATACAATATATCGAAATATATGAGCATCAGACCATGACTACTACCCAAAGTTAAGCTTTGTCTCTCACTATTTGGTGAACTATTTCTTGTATATTCTAACCAGAATTAATTGGATTGGAAGGAGGGTTTCCCCAGCCACTTTTCCCGCCAGCGTCATCAGGTTCCCCCCAGCCAGAAGGGGCATCGGTCGGTTTTCCCCAAGCGGCTGTACCATTGTCTACTGTGGGACTAGCTGGAGGTGTACCACCCCAACCTGAGGTACCTGCACACACACAAAACAATATTTGACTCTTACAGACACAGAAATGGTGGCCCACTTCAGTCGGTTATAATCATTGATTATCTTTTTGACAAAATAGACAGTTGCTGGCGTCTCACCCATCTGAGAAGCTTTTCCCAGTCCGTGACTGGTGTTGAAGTCCCTGCCGCCTCCGGGTCCTGTGGCAGGTCGATTAAGCTGCTGTGTTGAAGGTGGGGGTCCCTGCTGTTGAGCCTGACCTTGACCGTGTTGCTGCCGGCCAGCAGGGGTGGTGTTCTTATCCCACAGATTAACCGGTTTGTAGTTGTAATGAGTTGGGTCGCCCCATGCTGATGTTCCATCGTCTATCTCATTTTTCCTGCTTAAAGCCTGTGGGGACGGTTCCTCCCAACCGCTCGGTGCAGATCCACTTCCACCATGACCAGCAGGGATGGGCCCCGAGGTCCAGCCTGAGCTTTGGTTCTGAGCTTGGGAGATTGGTTTTCTCCCACCACCCCCTTGCATAGCCCCTTGGTCCAACGCTTGCTGCAGCTGTGGAGGCTGATTCCGGGGCTGTGATTGTTGCTGCTGCAGTTGTGCCTGCAGGCCCGTGATGGAGCCTGACTGGCTGTTTGGCATCTGGTGCATTTTATTTCCTCCACTCCAACCTTGATGGGGTTTGGGCCCACTGACGGCAACTGCTCCGCTGCCTCCCGCCCCCGTCCCCCCTGCGCCCCAGGACCTCCGATGATCTTCGCCCCAGCTTCCCCAACTGCCCGCACCCGAGTTCCTTCCCCCGTTCTTCGGTTCATCTTCCCATCCTGCACCGCTACTATTAGATTTGGACTCCTGCTCACCCCAGTCCCGACCTGCCCCAACCTTCTGCCCTGAGCCCCACCCACTTCCTCGTCCTTCCCCTCCCATTTCTTTCCACCCTACTGCTCCCCTCTCGGTACTCACAAGTTTGCCTTGCTCGCCCAGACCACCCCAACTGCCCCCATTTCCTCGATTGGTTCTCCATTCTTCATTTTCCCATCCTTTGGTCTCCTGACTATCCACGGCACCCATTCCTCCTGCACCCCAGCCAGTAGTCTTTCCTTGCTCGTTTTGTCCCAAGGATCCTGAACTACCACTAGTACCTGCTGTGATCACTGCACCCGACTGTGAGACGCCAAGATTACTCATGGTGGGGCCAGAAGGTGGTGGAGCTCTCCCAGTTAAAGAGGCCCCACCACTGCTACTGCTGCTGCTGCTGGTCTCCCAGCCCTCCCCAGAGGAGCCAGCAGATGAAAGCAAGGGAGGGTGGACCCCCGGCCCATTGGAATCACCAATCGGGATTCTGGGTCCAGACGAATACTGAGAAGAATGTCCCAGAGAAGCTGGGTGTTTTGAAGAGGTTGACGAGAGTGCGCTCTTACTGTGTTCTGCTTGATTACCAAGATCCCAAGCTGTGTTTTGTCGAATCTGTGTTTGGCCCCAGCCTGTGTTTGATAGTACCCGTGGATCAAGATCGGGACGACTGAGCAGGTTCTGTAAGGCAGCTTCAGTATCGGGTGGCTGACGCCGGGGACGGGAGCCATTATGTTCCCTTTCACATCTGGAATTCCCACCACTGGATAAAGATCCTCCCTGTGCTCCGTGCCCTCCCTCACCCCATTCCCCCGTTTCGCCCTCTCCCTTCTGATTGTCCCAAGCTCTGTTCATAGCAGTCGAGGTGACAGGCGGATTGCCAGCTGTGCTGCATCCACTACTGCTGCTGTTACTGCTGCAGGCTCCTCCCCGGACTTCTCCAGGATGAGCTCCACCAGTGCTAGAGGAACTCCCACCCCAGTCAACACTAGACATCCCTTTTTCCACTCCTGCTCCTGATGTCCCCCACCCTCCCTGAGATACCCCAGTTTGACTATCATTCGCTCCATTTCCAGCACTGCCCCATGACTTAACCCCGCTGGAGGGCCCCGGATAACCCCAACCCGAAGACCCATTATCCCCCTCAGCAGCTCTATATGACCCCGTGCCACCCTCTCTGCCCTCCCATCCATCAGTCCTTGAGGCACCCGTTTTGGAGTTGGATGCAGGGTAAGAGGGTTGACCCCTCCACGAGGAACAAAGATTGTGGTCTCCACCACCTCCCATTCCTCCCGCAACTCCTTCCTCTCCTGCAATTTTTGGTCCCGCTGATTCACTATCCCACTTGCCGCCTGCCATCTCTCTGTCTCTCGATTGCATTTGGTGAAGTTGGTGCTGATGAGTGCTTGATTGATTCACAGACAAAGCTTGGTGACCCCCGAGCGCCACTGCCCCAGCCTTGAGCCCTACGGAAGCAGAATTGTTGGCAGATAAAGTCCCTTCAGGGCCCTGGTGATGGAAGGACGATGGACCTCCTTCCCCGACAACACCGGGCGCATCCTGTTGCACCAAGGCAGGCCAGGCCGAAGGGTTGGCATTTGGATTAAAGTTGGCACCCGGAATACCACTGCTGCCATCGACGAGGCCACTGGCATCATGGCTTCCTGGCACAGCGGCGGCTTTGGAAACTGAGGAGGACTGCTGTAATATAGGCCCAGCTGAAGCTACTGCATTTCCTCCTCCAAGATGGCCCTGGGCGGCAGCCGTCCCCCATGCCACACTACTGGACGACTGCATACATTCATTGGGCAAAGAGAACAAGGAAGTGGATGAGGATTGGTTGCCAGAGGCACTAGTGCTGTTCACAGGCATCCCGTTGCTGTTGCTGCTGCTGCTGCTGCTTCCGCCACCACCTCCTCCAGCCACAGTGAAAGAAGCTCCTCCTCCATCACTTCCAGCGATGCTGGGCCACTCTTCCAGGTCGTTCCCATCTACAATCACCTTCTCCCTGCCCTGAGAGGAAGCCTGGCTGCCTAAGCTTGTGCCCCACATGGAATTTGCATAATTAGAAGTAGTGGTAGAAGCAGCAACTAATGATGAGGTGAGGGCCAATGAGGTGGTAGCTGCACCAGAATCTGAAAGGATCAGAGGCTTACTTGTAAAAGGGAATTTCAGGCGGCGGTCAATTTTCCACCAAACATTGAGTAACTCATACCTGAGACAGCAGCCGTGTTTGCATTGGGGGGATCCCCTCCTCCTCCTCCTCCTCCTCCCCCTCCCAGCAGCATGGAGGACAGTGGTGGCTGCCCCCTTTTCAGTAGCACTTTATGGTCCTGCTGGCAGCGGAATCTCGGCGGCACTTCTCTCGGCATATAGCGAGGTTGCTGCTGAGGCGCCTGGGCCGCACCTCCGCTACTTGTATTCCCGTTCCCTGTAACACTTGTGCTGCCTGTGGCAGAGGAAGAACTGGAGCTGGAGGTGGGCTGTCCGTTGGCCACAGCAAGGCGCTTGGCATTGTTACCACCCTGTGACTGGGCGGCAGCACTGCCAGGGCCTGAAGTGGCTGGGGATGGGGATGCAGAGGGGGAGGGTCCAGGGCTGGGGGAGGCAGAGCTGCTCTGAGTTGCAGGAGGATGCGCAGACGACTGCTTGGTCAAATCTAGCACTGAATGACGAAGCCGCGAGTGGAAAAGAGGAGGCAAAAATGCACAGTTAATAATCAACAAGGAACATCTTTAAACTTGGCAGTGGGGGTAAATGCTGAGCACAAAATATGGGGTTCAAAATAAGGCAATTAGAATGGGTATTTTCAAGTGCAAACAAACTACTAGAGATCATATAAATAAATAGTAGCTGAAAGAAGGGGAAAAAAAC
The DNA here is from genome assembly GCA_901007745.1 of Hippocampus kuda. Lineage (NCBI taxonomy): Eukaryota > Metazoa > Chordata > Actinopteri > Syngnathiformes > Syngnathidae > Hippocampus > Hippocampus kuda. The sequence continues at coordinate 14,515 of CAAKHF010017122.1, forward strand.
ATGATGACATCGGGGCAGACTGTTTTAATATCAAAGCAATTGAACTGTACTTTTTTTACATTACTGTACATCTTACCTTTGTTCTTTTGTTCCGTAACCTAAAAAGAAAAGACAAGATACATATTACAGAATTATTGAGATGTAACTGGTGCCATGATTGAAATCCAATTCACTCATTCAAATTACGGTGAGGCTCATTATTTGTTTGACTTCCACTTGGTGGCACTGACAGAAAAACTAAAGAAGCTCCCCTCAGAAACAGAAGACAACAATATGAAATACACAAGTCGCAGCAAATATCTGTCTTTGGACATCTTATACTAAACACGAGAGCCACTGAATAGATCCTAATCAATTTCAGAGATTCCTCTGGATACACATGAATTTTTCTTGCTTGACAAAAGCACTTCTATAAGCAATGCTGGGTGATTGTCATTAATATTGTGATCAAAACAAATTTAACACACCTTCTGAGAGGCTTCCCTTTTCCTTTTTTCTTCTTTTTTCCTTTTCTTGTCTTCCATGAACGACTGCTCCAGTCGTGAAACTCCTTTCTTCTGGAAGGATAAGCAGGATATTTAAAACTACAGTTCATTACTCGGTTCAATTCTGGATGCAAGCAAGCGCACACGCACAAATGCTGAAGCATAAAGAAGCAGAAAAAGCCAATATCAACATTGCATCAGAGCCACGTGAGACCACCTGCATGTGTAAAGCATCATATTCGGTGGGATTTAAAGGATAAATGAGCCATCAGGTGGCAGAGCGAAGAATGGGGCCACAAACACAGTAATTATTCTTCCCATCATACACACACAAGCGTTGCGCAAGCTGATCCCACTTTTAAGTTCAACTAGTTGAGAGGGAGTTCTTTAAGTCAGCCGAGTCACCCTGTAAATACTTCCTGAACAGAATGTTCATGCGTTATTTCGTCTCCTTCAGCACACATTAATATTCAAGAGCATTTTACGGTACAGTAGTGCACAACACCAGGGATGGTACAGTGGTATACAACGGTAAAGAGGACAAATATAGGGATTACAAAACACAAACCACTCTTTGAAAAGAATCAATGGCCATTTCCAGGATAATGCTTGTGATTCATGTTAAGTATTGCTTGCGCTCCTAAAAGCCAGGAATACATCTTTTGTATACCAATACCCCACAAAGCCCATGTTGGGTATAAAAACAACGAACTTTGCCCAATCATTATTGCATTACATAAAATATGATGATGCATTATCTTTTAACCTTCCAGTCATTATGGCATGAGCAGTTTGCTAATGTCACAGGGCTACATTTTGGAAACGACTGGTTGCTTGGAAGGTGGAGAAAAATCTTTTAAAGTTACAGACAGTCAACTAACCTCAACAAAGAACAATATGAAGTGGCTGACGTGATGTATATACAGGCCTTTACAGGTGTAAACAATCCATAATGTATCCTTCTTCCGCTGGTGGCTAACAGGAGTGGCTGAAATTTTCCTGACTCCCCAAATCCGAAAGAAAACACAATTATCAATTGTCACCCGTCTAAAGTAGCTGGTCTTTGTTGTGTCAACAAAGCCCCTTTATAGCAAATGCACCGTGCTATAAAGCAAATGCTGACCTCTGAATATGAAAACACAGTCCAAGCTAATGCTACACCTTGACAGCCACAAGTAGCTCAGGCTAATAGCGTTAGCATGAGCAGAAAATGATAGCTATCGGGCAAACCATCAAGACAACGCTGCGTTTGGTGAATTTGCATTTGCACGCATGAGAGGAAAGAGTAAAACGATAAGGAGACATTGCGGTACTCACCTTTGCAATCACATATAAAGAAAAGCTAGCGTGCTAACTAGCTTAAAGTGCTTCAGTGCGTTTTTTTCTTCTTAGCTTTCTGAGGCATTCGTCGAAGCTACAAGAACAGCGACGCCTGAGCGGATTCGTCAAGTAAATGAACTATAATAGAAATACACGCGCAACGCGCCACTGGCTGGTGAAGAAGTACTATGGTTGCTGCGGAGCGAAGCAAAAATATGCAGAAATGTTCAAATTCAAAGCGCTGTGGAGTCAGTCGGTCGACGGGCGGCCATTTTGCTGCTCAGCATGAAGAGTCTCCAATGGCCAGCAGCCAGTGGCAACTGCGTGGAAGCGCTCTGACTGGTTGCCTGCGGTAGGGAGGGATGCATCGCGAAAAACGCTTTTTGACCTTCATAAACTTCCAGACACTTGCAGAAACAAAGATCACATTTTTCTTGTAGGGGCCGGGAGATGGAAAACACGCAGGCTTTCTGGAGATTTGAGGAGGAGAGTGTGCAGAAGTACACACGCTCACTCCTCAGCTCTGTACTTAAGTAAAAGTACAGATACTGTCAATTGAAGTCATCACCCACTGAAGCTCATTTCAATGAAAGTTGACTGACATGAGTACTGTATTGGAATTACCAGCAATTGTTATCATTCAAAAGGCCATAATTATTTGAAGGCAGAATAAAGTCCTGAAGTCATCTTTTTTCCCCACATTTTGAATGACAAAATATCTTTACCACTGTGTTCCAAATGAGGTGACTGATTTTTTTTTAAATTGTGAATATTAAACTCACTGGAAATTATAACGAGATAATTATTTTGAAACAACACAAAACGTCTCCACTTATCAATACAACGGCATATCTCGTGCAAATGTACTGAAAGCTTTGTGTTCTCATCTGTGATGAAATACAATTTTAAAAAAAACAATTGCGTTGTTTATCATTCAACAAACTTTCAAGAGTAAATTTTGTGTTCAAGTTAAAATGCATGATACATTTTGTGAGTCAGGCGTAGTGTTCACAATCGCCCACAAGAGGGAGTAATTTTACCAAATTACAGTTGCACTTTGTAATTACAGCTTTGCTTTATGGATGTTGTACCACGGAAAGTAGATCATCTTCTACATTTATCGATGTAGGTTTTTTTTTTACCAATCTTTTACAAAGAATATTTTCATTCCTTCATTGATCAAAGCCTTCCTAAAATGTAAGGTGATGTGAAAACGATTTGTTCAATGATAGAACTGGAAGCATTTTGAAAGAAAAATCAGAATTCAAGTCAGTGCATAGTTCGGTAGTGGTTACGTATGTCTGCCTCAAATTTCTGAGGTTCCATACCACCTGGTATGTTTTTTGGGTTTTCTTTATCCCAGTTCCAAAATGTGTGAGTCTTTTACATGTGAATGTACAATGACTCCATTTACTTGTGTGGCACTCGGAGTGGAATTGACTGATTGGCTTGAGGTCTGCTTGCAGCACTTGCATCAATCGTAAAACCCCCTGACAGTTCCAGCTGTCGAATATTAACACTTTGGTGCAGCTGCTGACCCCTGGGAGGACTGTAATTGATTGTCACACCTCCTCAGTCTCACCGCCGTGCGCATAAATATGCATTTACACACTCAGGAATACATTCCTTGACAGTGAAGTCTTGAAAAAACGCTGATTGAGTTGTGAACGCAGCAGGGGGAAAAAAAACACTTGAAATGGAAAATACAGTACAGACCAAAAAAAAAAAATTGTGCGATTCAGGGGCATGAGTAAGTGAAATGCATTACCGTGGCTCCCCTGTGCCTCATAATATGACACACGAGACATTTTCAGCCTGGTCTCCTGCCAAGTTGAAACTTTTCCCACGGTCACCTGGATTTTAAGTGAAACAATTACCCAAGACAAAATATATGTAATTCCTCATTTTCATAAAGTTCAACTATGTATCATTTATAGCTTCCAAACTGACAACTAAGAGGAAAATAACGCCACGGTAGTGCATCTATAAAGAACGATTGTAATAAAATACAATTAACTACATCATTTGGGTGTGCGAGATTCAGCAGGCTGTGTGCTGTGTTGCCAAAGCGTGACAAACCACCACAACATTCTGGAAGTTCAGTTTCCTTCAATATCACCAAACCGATGTGGCGGCCTTGTTCAGCTTTGTTTTACACGAGCCTCTAGGAACGGGAGTATTCCACAGTGCAATGCATCGTCGATGAGAAAGTGAAGCGTAAAGCCGGTCCACACTGCTTGGGTTTCAGTGGGGTGTTAGCAGAGACAGGAAGTGAAGGTGACTGGCCCAAGAATGCGTCTGCTTCCCGGCTCCGCCCACAGGAAATGCCAATCCGTCCGGTCGGAGTCTGCGGTGATCAAAATACTCTTAAGCGGAGACTGAATTTGGTTTATGACGAAGGATAGGATGGATGGACCAATGGGAGGAGGAGGAGGCCGCTCTCCTGCGCTGCGTTTAGATAAGGTGACGTCTGATGGCTTTTAGAGGTGTTCTGGTTCCCTGGTTGGGTCAGGGGCCGACGACTCGGGGCCGCTGAAGACTAAACAGTGCGCGCACATTCCTGAAGCTCCAATTAATCACGTTTGCAGAGAAGGCATGCACAACAAAACACAGATGGCAATATATAAAACGCCGCTCCATTCTCTCATCGCCTTGAAATGTGCGGCATGAGCTTGGCCCGCTGTCCTCTCGGGAGTTTTGCGAGTCGCCGTCAGGCTTTTTCTTCTCTTTGCTCCATGTCATTATTAAGCTACCAATATTTCCACCGTAGCCTTAAGCCACCGATGTGATTATACAACGCAGTCAGTATTTCCAGATACCTTTGGCTAGACCGTGTCACGTTTATTTCCCAACTCTGATGTAAACGACTTGTGAACGGCAAGTGATGGCTCCTGACCGTTCCTCCAAGAACGATCCCGAGCCTGTGAAAAGACAGCGAAGAAAGCAAACTGTTGAATGAAGACAAGATGATGACTTACACCGAGTAACCGACAGGACCTCTTGCCAAATAATGCAATGTCTAAATCAGCGAGGAATCTACTCCCCCGTTGTTACACAACAGCGAGCGCAGTTGCGAATCCAAACACAAGAAAAAAAAAAACGAGGCGAAAATGTCATGTTTATTGTTATGTTGCAGAGCTCCGAACCCCAATTTAACAGGAGTACAATAGAGTAAGTATTCATGGCATAACATTACATTCATTTGAGGCTTGGCGTGGCCGGTCTTGCTTTCGTCAGTGTGTTGCGTGGTTCGAATCGAGATGATCCGTCCAGCCAGTCCATAGCCACAGTCTGACTCCGACATCTGCAAGCCACTCTCAGAAGATGCCACACGCACTCCACCACACAATCTGTACTCACGTGTTCTTACAAGGCTAAGTACTGACACCCCCCCCCCCCACACACACACACACACATTGTAGAAATAGGAGCTGAGATGCAGGGTGGAGTCCATTCTGCTTCCTCAGCACATCCTTTATTTCTGCTCCAAAGCAGCACTCAGCATTTATATTTAAGATATGACATTTTTATAACCCCATGGAAAGATGTTTTTTTTCTCCTTAAGGGAGATCCCACCATTGCACCAAACGTAGACAAGAGACATACAATGAAGGATAAAAATTGCTCGAGCAGAAAATGGACCGTCTGAGAGTTTCATAAAACACAAGACGTACTTTTGAAGTCACCTAAATTGACCCCTTTTGTTTTTTGCATTAGCATCTAAAAGATACATTTTGGTGAAAAATGGATATAACCATCTACATATGAATGAATGTGACTTTTGGTGTTTTTTTTAAATATTTTGGGTCCATTGAGATCCAATCGAAGAACTGCATCCGAAATATCCGCTTGTCCTTATGAGTGACATGCGGGAGTGACATGACTTTGCGACATAGTTGAACGGCCAATTCAAATGCAATTTGAAATCAAAGAAAATGTCTTCTCATCTGAAGATGCAAAAAGTAAAAACCGAGGAATGCGCACTTTTTTTTTTTTTTTCCACACCAGGAGCGGAGCGAGCAACTCACTTTAGCAGTGTCGTATGTAAAACCTTAAAGGCCTTTGTTGGAAATTCCCATCACGTCTGGTTTCATTTTGTACACCCCGACGCATCTCCTCTCCACCCTTCTCTGCCTCCGGTCAACCTTATTTAACATTCACATACGTTACATACATTTCAAACTTGGATGTGATGCTGATTAGCTTCCTGGCAGGAATGCCGCCGCCTACGCAATGAGTTTCTCCTGCAGGGCCCACCGAGAGGGTGGAGAGAGCCGTAGCCGCCGCTGTTTGTTTTGCACCGTGTCCTTATTTCCGTGAATTCTGACCCGACAGGAAGAGTGGAGGGCGGACGGGACAATGGACCATTGTAAGGCCGCACTTTATGTGCTTGCGAGGCTTAAACAGGAAAGGGCGCCAAGACGGACACACGCACGCAAACTGCCGTCGTGCGACTGTTGCTACGTCTGAACACTCTCATCAGGGACTCGCACGCAGTTCGAAACTTCACAGTAGCTCGTGGCAGCCCGAACGAGATCCTAAAATGTTCCCATTTTGCATCACTTTCCTTCTCGTCCTTTTTGAGACCCCTTCATAAAATTCGACATACACAAGACCACGGCCAAACCGTTGACCGATGAGAGCGAATAAGCCATGCTGTTCCTGTGCCAGGAAAACAAAAATATGTTCATCCATTAAAAAAAAAAAATGCATCTATGAAGAAAAATGGCCATAAATGGGGTGGCAAGCGCGATGGGAGATTACTGCAGCTTGATTTATGACTCCTAAATCAACATATTAAAATTGTGGCTCGAGATGTTTGGTATTTAATTAGATGATATTTGGCATGTGAACCATCGGGAACCGACTATGTCATCGCAACAGAATGGAAAATTTGATCACACTATGAGATCGGATGTACGGAACATAAATTTCTGAAAGAATCACACGCACACGCGCACACACACAAGGAATCCTCTGCTATTTGCGCCATGACATTCATATCGAAAGCCGTGACCTCGACCACCGTCAAGTTAGGCTCAAGGCCAAATGATTGATGAGCCCCGACTGCCTGTCAGTGGAGCCAAAAGGAAAGATGCAGAGGAAGGGAGGCTATTTAGAGACGCGGAGGTATGTGGCAGAACTGTGCTGTTTCCCGATGTGATGTGCTCTCGGCGCGTGCATGTGAACGCGCTTGAATTAATCATATTGTGAAGAGACGCCTTCCTGTTTGGTCGAATTGGGGGGGAGGGGGGGAATAGATCGTTGCTGCCATGTGGATGGTCTGAGATGATTGCCGAATTGGCTGCTTGGGTCGATGTGAGACACTTGTGACATTGAAGGCGTGTTTAAAATGGCTACTTATATAGAACATAAACTGTAGAATGGTTGCTTTGTCTCTCCATTTTTGAGAAGTTCATCGATTTTGCACCAAGCTTGGAAAATAAAATTCAAATGTGTTTGACATGCAGCCACAAGCAGATTGCTAGCTGTCACACCCGTTAGCAAAAGCCTGCATTTATTTACACAGTAGCTATAACGTTACTTGACTCTTACCCAATGTTGTATGTGGGAACTTGGTACACCGCAGTACTGTTCTGAAAAAAGAAAAAAAACAAATCAGAATACCCAAAATGTCTTTTTTTTTTTTTTTGATACAGCCGTTATAGAATGTACAGGATGACACATCGCGTGGCGAGGACATGAAACGTAAGTCTTAGTCCTGACGTCATCAGAACGAAATGACCTCTCGGTCAACTCACGGCTTAGCACATCGTTTTCGTCAATATGAATTGTTCAACACTTTGGCGTCAAAAGATCCGTGTTGCAATCGCTTATGATCTGTGTCCCATATTGACTAATAATTCACCGTATAGTCGTAGAATATGAGTTACAACATCATTTTTCCTCCTCCCCCGCTGAATGTGCTCATTCTTTTCAACAATCTCGTCATTCTTTGTAGCGAATAGTAAAGTGACTTTGTGGTCTGTTGATGGTTTTTTTTGTTTGTTCATAGTTCCAGTCTGGAATCCCCCACCAGGCACATCGTTTGGGTTTTTGATTTGTAGGCTGGCAGATGCCGAATGATGTCAGTTTAGGGCTTCAGCGGGATTTGATTCACTGTCCCATAATTCGAAGCTTAGCTGCCTCTGAATACAAGTGCACGGCTGTTCATGTGGGGAGGCGTGGGTGTTTTAAGTGTGAAAATAATTATCTGCACGTGTGATAAGGAATGTCTGCCAGTCTTGCATAAATGCAATTCAGTTTCGAGCGAAAGGCGGCGCGCAAAGTCATGACTCAAATAGATTTTCTTTTCTCTCGGCATGTTTGAAAATATTTTTCTAGCAGTCTTAGTCAAACAGCCAATAGTACTACGAAAACACGCAATCAGGGGTTTATGTGAATGAAAACAAGCCATTTGCCCTCCCCCCCTAGTCCACCACCAAAATAGTACGGTACCAAAAAAAAAAAAAAACCCATGAACTTGTAAATGTATAGTTGAAAAAGAAAAAAAAAGCACCTGTGTGAACTGCAGACTCCCTAGACGGACGTTTGGTTCCAGACTCCTGAAAAACACAGTAGCCGCTGTTATTCTTAGCCGTTCAAATTAGCACGCTAAAAAGATGTCGGCTACTCATTTTTAGCAGTCTGGTTTGCGGGGAGCAAGCATCAGCCCGGCCGTAAGGCCGTCTGCATTGTCAATAAAAAAAAAAAAAAGATTTGTCACGGGAAGGAGGACATTTTGTCGTATTTAAATGTGTTTTATTCGTGCCCTGTGATGGGATGGAAACCGGTCTGGCGTGTCATCGCTCTTTTAATGTTGTCTGGGAATGGGATCATAAACGTACAGTACTACTGTCGTCGTGTGTTCTTGCCTAAACCTTCTTTTGGTAAAATCTCTGCTAACATGTTATCAAACGGCGACATTTGGTGAATCACAACAAACAGATGGAGGAAAAGAAAAAAAAGTGCTGTTACCCGCGTTGTTTACTTGGGTCATTTGCGGTGGCATTTGTCAACAAAACCCCGTGGAGAGTGTTTGCGGTGGTTTGACCTTTTGAGTTTTAAAAAAAATGCAGAAATGTAGTTTTCTATTTCCTATCCAACAATTTTTTATATTCCATTTTGAGCTTATGTTAACAACTTTAATTGGCCTGTTTTAGTTCCATTTCTCTTCTGAGATGCCAGTAAAAGCCCCACAAACACATAATTATGGAACCAGCGCACTAATTACGCTGGGGTTCTACACGACATCGAATGCTACTACACAATAGACTTTTTTTCCCAAACCATTGGAGATAATTTCAGAGCACTGTTGATTCTGTGGTCTCCGCCTCTTTGAAATTGGATTTAGCCGCGTTTCGCGTCACTGGAACGGCTCTTAATGTGTTTGGCTGCAAGACAGAAATGTGTAAAAGTCATTCCTTGGAAAATCCTTTCATCTGCTTTTTTCCCCTCAAATGTACTTTTTTTTTTCTCTTAAATCGCACATTTAACCCTTTCATGCACCCTGTAACCTGATAACATGATAAGCTGTCCACTGTAGTAACCGCTCTCCCTAAAAGGGTTAAATAATGTCTTTTTTTTTTGTCCTTCAATCTATCTCTGTCTTATAAACGGAGGACAAAATCTACTCATTATCAGCTACTCAACATACAGTTGAACACTGACGATAACCGTCATTAATCTTATGTTAGTGCCTCACAAAAAATTGGCTCAGGCAAAGGGCACTTTTCTCATCTGGGGCAAAGGAGCACGCGCCTGTGCGGAAAAGTTCCCCAAGAGAGGTCATTGGTCATGCTTCCTTTCATAACTTTGCTGCTGTGAATTGGGAATTTCTCCATTGTGAGACTAATAAAGGTTTTCTTATCTTATCTTATCTTTTTTTTTTTAATTGACTTTCAATAGGAATGCTTCGCACCTCTTCAGTAGGATGTTTCCCAGTTGCCCAGCAGTGTGGAGTACAGTATTGCAAAAAAAAAAAAAGACACCGAGTAATAAATTAACTGAAAGAAATGCAAAATGAAGTAGTCGGTGGAAAATGTAAGAGCGGGGCAGCTAAAAAGTAACGTGTTGTGGTTCTAAATGATTTACAGGGGTCGTCCCTGCGGTCAAGCGGTGCACCATTGTGTTGAAACCCGCAGACGAGGATGTGTGTGAACCAGACATCTTATCTCCATATTTGGACTTTCAAAACAAGCACTTACGCTTTACATGTGACACTGTCATTAGTGGAATGTCTTCAGAATCATCGTCCTAGAAAACATTGGTCCGAAATATCACTGATAAGTCAACGCCGGTACAGAATGAGCAAGTGTGACTTTTAAGTGTGTTGTTGCCAAAGGGCTTTTTGACAAGCTGCTGAGAGGCTCAAACAACGGCTCTTCCATTCACTCTACGTGTTTTTGTCAGAAGAGAGAAATACATAGAGGTAGATTTAAAAAAAAAAATGTGACCTCTGCCTCTCTTTGGGGACCAGGCAAGAATTTGGATCCAAGGTCGTACATGCGTATACTTATTTTATTTATTTATTTTTTTAAGCAAATA
>CAAKHF010017124.1:0-17500 GCA_901007745.1 Hippocampus kuda
ATTGACGAAGAAGGAAATTGGCTCACATCTGCTATCCCATGTAAATCCGCTTCAATTCCAAACGGCGATTTCCAATTCTACATACGCATCTGCGCTCTGCACTGACGCTCCTTTCTTCTCATCGTCGGCTCCACAAGCCAAGGAAGTGTGAGTGTGTGTGTATATATATATATATATATATATATATATATATATATATATATATATATATACACACACACACACACACACACACACACACACACACACACACACACACACACACATTTCAGGATTTACGCCACAATGCTGTCAGGAACAACTTAAAATAAAAGAGTACCAAGTAATTGATGCTTACATGTCATATTGATGTTCTTTAGTAAGCTAAGGTTTATTTTGAAATCAACGTTTTCACCGCATGTTAATGTCATGCATAGAATGAAGTGTTGCTGCGGCTGGTGTGACAGTCTTCCCGACGGCGCACACCCACAGATGACCAAATTAATGAGTACTCGAGACAGAAAAAAAATCCACAAGCATTTTTATGAACTCGAGGTCGTCAAACTACTCAATTTTCACCCCAAACTAAAAGACGCAAGTCTTTTTCCCTCGCTCTGGAATGACCTCCCACTGAACATTTGGCAAGCCTCCTCGCTGCCCATCTTTAAAACCCGCCTCAAAACTCACTTGTATTCTTTGGCATTTGACTCAGCATGACCCAAATTATGATCTTAATTATACTGTTTGGTGCTCTCTACCATCTTTGTTACTGATTTGTTGCTTGACTGTTGTCTATGTTAGTTGCTCCATGTACAGTACTTTGTGTGCAGCAATGTGTGTTTGAAAGTGCTCTATAAATACAGTTGAGTTGAGTTGAGTTTTTCCTGACTACCATCAAGGTGCAATTGAACACAGCATCAACACAACCACCCCTTTACTTTGACATCTCCGCTTGCATGCTTTCATGGGTGTGATCTGGTTCTCTTTGTAATGCATCACAGAAAGAACAGGAAAGGGTCTTGCCAAGGAAGCCAAGTGAATGCTTCCGTTTTCCCTGACCGGTATTTGATCTGCACTCTCCAGCATCCGAAGTCAGGTGCTACCGACTGAGCCATCTACCTCTTTGCCCCATTAACTAATGGCTAAAAGTGCATCCAAGACTGTGACTCTGCTTGCCCACAAGCAAGGGCATTAATCCCCTTCAATGCTCAAATTTTTTTCACTTTACTCCAGCGGGGCCCAAGTTAGCGGGGCCCACAAAAAACTCGTATGTCTGGGGCACATTTAAGCCACAGTACCACTGTGCATTAATTTACATCTGAAAAGTAACAATATTTACATAAGAAAGGTCTCTGACTTATGATGGCTGAAATCACCGGTTAAAAACTGCTGCATTGTCAATGACTTTGACACACACACCTAACTCCTCTAGCCTTCGGCCATGTGACAGCAGGCAAGACAGTAACACAATACTTCACTCACTGAGGTTCAGGGCAGATACTTTGACACACTGCCCTCCAAGGAAATGTTCCTGGGTCGAAGGCCAAAGGCCTGCATTCCTGTGCATGACATCTGAGCCCTTAAACTGTGTCCACCACACCATTTACATATACACTTGCTCTTACCAAAGTCCTGTAACAAGCAACTAGAGAATGCAGAAGTTCATATTCATACAAGAGGAAAACACGACTGCTTTGACCCTGGAGCTACATTGGGCACCCTGCCTCTAACACCTGCCAACACAGGCGAGGAATTTATGACGTGGGCCTTTCAAAACACTGGCACCAGTCAGGTCCGGGAGAAGGGTGTGTGAGAGAGATGACATGATCTAGTGGGATATGGTTCATTTCAAACATTAGTCCTGGCTCAGATAGAAGATTGTATTCTGTGATAATAATCTGCTGTCACTTATAATGTCATTATATAAACCTGCTAGTGCTCATCGAGAACTGTGAGTGTTTTGTCCACAATAAACGTGTGTGTTAAATGTAAAAACCAACAGGGCCGGTGTGTCCAGTGTAAACAAACTGGTGAATAGCACACTTGTCCACTAGTTTCTTCACTCGCTGGCCGCGTGGTTCTGCTCCGTGCTACTTCCTATCCACTTGGCTCAAACCCATTAGAAGGCCTTTCAGGGGACACAGGAGCTTGGCTGCTTAATCACGATGGTTACAAAAGCCCCGCTACTATATCCAAGCATGCAGGCCTTCTCTCTAGCAACACAAGGCCAATTGCCAAAGCAGTCATCATGTGGTTAAGCTTCAGTGCGGCCATTTACGTCCCGCCCCAACTCTTACAGAAGGGTGGTTGCACCGGTCAAAGTAATGGCAAATCAATAGTACAGCAAATCATCACTGTTTGTGGGGAATTGGGATTGAGCCCTACAGCAATATAGCTAAAAAAAATTTAAAAAAAGGGGGGGGAGGGGGACTGTGAATAGCAAACCACCAATAGGCAGGGGTTCACTGTCGATACTCTTAAAAGTTTAATGGGGCTTGAATTAATAGAAACAGCCCGTTGAAATTTAAAAGGTAAAGCAATCATGCCATTGGAATTGTGCTTGCAATGTAAAATAAAAAAAAAAATAAAATTACGAATGTGGAATGAAAATCCAAAACTCCAATGGTGAGATGAGACAAGACATGACAATCGGATTTTTTTGCATTGTTTTTTTTTTTCTTATTTGATTTATGTTTGAAAATGGTTCCTTTAAAGGTGAGAGGTAAAACATTATGGACAGCATATAAGATACGGCATATTGTATGATGTGTTCTGATTTCAAAAATGTCAATGTGGTACACAACTACACTATCACAACAATAAAGGAGGTCCCGTCATCATTTTCCTATTTTGTGACATGAAATGTCAGTAATTGTTTTGGCATTCATCTGTGAATGAACATAATCGTGTATTTGTCAATTGTTATTTTGCTTTTAGCTTTTGAGTCCACTTTCTATTATTCTAAGTTCAGGCTTGCAGCTTTGTTTGTTTATTTATTTATTTATTTATTTATGTATTTAGTTAGTTAGTTATTTGCCCGTATTTGTTTGTTTTTATAATGTAATGCAATGCAATGAAGACGCTAGGAAAAGAAATGCTGTTTGCAGCAGAGATAATAATATCTGAGAAACTCTTATCATGTGTCCACGATATTTTATCAGCCCACATTTATTACTTTTATTTCTGTTGTCGACGTACATTCTACTTTGCTTCCGAATGGCGTGAACTGTTGTGTTTGGAAACGCTTGTAGGTGTTGTGTCTTTGCTTGTGTGAAGCACATTGAGTTGTCTTGTGTCGGAAATGTGCTGCAGAAATCAACCAACTGTCCTTCCTGCCTTCCATGTAATTTGGCCTTACTAGAGAACTGAATGTTTTTCTTTGCGTTGCCGGGATTCTGAGAACACGATGCCACAACGCTGTGACCTAAAGGTCACATCTAACACCAGACTAAGGAATCTCCTCTGGATTTAGAGTGCTGTTCTCAGAATTTTGCTCCACTGTCTTGTTGACTCCCTACCAGCCAAACCGTGCAGTCGTCTGCCAAGATTAGATTCTTGATTTTCACTCAGAGATTCAAACTCGGGTGTAACTTTAGCAGCATGAGTTCAATCTTGAATGCAGCAGACAGTGAAAGCAAAACACCCCCCCCCCACACACACACACACACACACAGGAAAAAGCTCTGATCCCATTCCGAGCGCTGGGAAAGTGAGATCCCAAAATTGCCACCAAAGAGAGGGGATTGGGAATGCACCGTGCTAACCACCCCTGGAGTCCATCAATCATAAAAACAGAGCATTGAAATGGACAAAAAGCCAGTCAATGGGCAGAACACAAGGAGTCTGGAGTGCATCCGGTCAGGAGGTAAAGAACCAGCCAACTGAAGAGAGAAAAAGTAGAGTCAAAAGAGAGTCATCTACATCTACACTGCTTCATTAATTCGTTACCCCTGCAAATAAAGCGAAGTCTATAAATGCTGATAATCACAAAGAATCAAAGACAAGAAAAGATGGGCTAAAATGTGCGCAGGGTAGTAGTGTGACTCACATTTTCATTCAAAGACACTGCCTGTGCTTGGATCAAATGTTACTATTCACAAACAGAACAGACTTGTGGTGGATTTGCTCAGATGTGGTGAGAAAACTCACAACAAATGCTTCTTTAGTGTGGTTTACTACACCACAGATTGGATGTACATCATGTTTGCTTTGTGTACAATACACTGCTGTTACACTTCCCACACCTTAGAAGATTATTCTACTTCTTTTGCACAAGACCATGCTTCTGAGAACATTGAAAATCCATTATGCCCGCGGTTACTGTCCTTTATTTTGGGAAACTGACTGGGATTTACAAACTACAAAACTACAGGGGTGACTACAATTACGGATTTTTTTGCAAGAAATAAATATACATGAGCCTTTGAATAAACAGATATTAAATAATACCTGAGAGATTACGAACCCACCAATCACTCCAGATGCCTTGTCCAATAGAACTGAGAATTCATCTTTATTTTGCAACAGCAAATGACAGTAGACTGTGTTCCCTGGCAGGCCCTCTGAGTCAACGCCCTCTTTTATCCGACTAATCACTGGAAACTGCCCGCCAGTGTAAGACAATGCTTCGTTATGAAAAGCTTCTCCCTTGGTCCGATGCTACATCCTCTCGGCCTTGGTGAAAATTGGTTTTCACCAAGTGTTCATGTTTTTAATGCATGACAATACTGGCAAACAATCCACAAGACCGAGTTGGGAAACAAGGTACAGTACCACAAGAAACTATCGAGAGAGGTATGTTGCCTCAAAAGACATAATACAGGACAGATGGGGGACTCGAGTCAGATGCTTGACTCGAGCCAGACCTGAGTCACTGTTTTCAGGACCTGAGACTTGCTTGCCAAAAATTTGGGAAACTCATTGCGTATATAGTACATATAGCATACATAATTACTCTGAAAGAAAAAAATTCAGTCATTGTTGTTTTAAGCATTAAGGGACCAAATTAAGTTTTTATTATAGTTCAAATTATTATTTACCACATATTTTTGAAAATAATTGGCTGAATAATCAGTTATCAAAATTGTTTTCTGCTATATGTAAAAATCTGCATTGTCCTCAAAAATTTAGTTGGGCCCTACTTTATACACATCACCAATGTTTTTCTATCATAGCGTTGAGATGTGCATCACAATCAGCCTTTCGAAATGAAAAAGAAAGGATTTCAAACTTGATCGCGGCTATGTAAACAGTCTTCCAATGCCAATTTATTTTCTGAAATATGCACTGGCAACAAAATAACATCAACAACGTCAATAATGGCAAGCAGAATGACGATCACATTGAACCGATGGGAATTAAGTGCAAAGTTACCAGGCATTAGGGAAAGAGAAACGATTCCGAAGTGAAGGGGCGGGACCGTTAAAAAGCACACAGCTCCCTCTTCTCGTGTTCATAGCCGCCAAAAGAGTACACGTGTACCATATTGTCAACGGGACCACAATATAAGCCATTCCACGGTGTAAATGAGGAAATTAATCAGAAGTAAGTCACTGCTCAAAGCGAACATGAAAAATCACTTTCAGAGACACCCAGAGAACATTTGTCGTCTTGCAAAAGTGATGAGCATGCAACTGCCGCCCTCAATTATGACCACTGATATCTTTAGGCAGAAAGAAAAGCCACGAATGATATAATTAGACAAATTTTTATTCAGCCAGTGTCAAGAGAAAGAGCCTAACTTCAATTTGCTCTGTGCGTGTGTCATGATTATTTATTTTGGACTGATTTGGTTTGCTCCTAAACCTACAGAGAATGTTTTCGGAAAAAGGAAAAATTTCGGCACCATGCAAGACCCGCTGAAAGGCATGAAAGCAACGGAGAACTAATCTAACACAAGAATGGTTAACTGTCTCGACAAAAATTCATCACTTACATTTCACTCAGCGAGCACTTCTGCAGTGGAATATAATATACACTAATAATATGATAATACAGTATCTTGATGAAAATTACTCCAAAGCTCATTACTCATTCTTGCAGTAAGACTGCTGCTAGGATCATTGTATCTTCAGTATTTGATTTCCTCAGCATACCCAAACCACTCACTCAGCCTTGTGCTCCTTCAGTAAGTAAAAGACTGCTTGTGTGCCAAAGAAAAGTGTGCTGAAAATCGTACTTATATGCTCAGCTCGACTTGTGCCAATTGGTCCCAACCACCATGTTGCCACATCAGAGCGAAAAACAAGTCGGAAGTTCAGAAAGACCAAACTGAACTTATTAAGAGACAAAGAGTCATTTGCTGGCTGTCATAGAGTTGACCAGAACATGTGAACAGTTTCCTTCCGCAAAATGTCATTCGTTTTTATGTTGTAAACAGCACTGATTCTACAATTCTTCCTGATTCTACAATCATTCCTTACATTGTGTGTAAAATTACTGATCAGAGTTTTCATGAGATAAGACACACTTGAAAATCGACAGTGCGCCTTATATGGGCTACACTGAAGATGAGAGGAGTCTATAGCGCCATCAGAAATCTGTCTCAGCACCTTTCATCATCCCCCCATCCAGTTATTGATTTGTTTACATCTTTATTTAAGTTGGGTGGACAACCAGTTAACACATTTGCATCACAGTACAGAGGTTTGGGTTCAATTCCGGGCTCCTGCCTTCCTGGGAGGAGTTTGCATGTTCTCCCCGTGCATGTTCAAACCCATAAAACCTGATTTTATAACCCGGTGCTTCGTATGTATGATTTTATTATTTTTTTTAACAGGGTGCTTCGTATGTATGACATTCTTATTTTTATTTTTTTAATAGATCCGTTCATTGATGTTGCGCCGAATAATACGGTGTGCTTAATGGTCTGACAAATGTCTTAATGCAATGAATGAGAATGCGTCTCCACATTTTTGACAGTGATTGTAGATACATTGTATGGTTTGAAGGGCTTATTATCAATATATTTGACCCCATCTACCTTCATACAGCATCGAACAAAGGTGCTTGCCTCAAATTCTTGGCTGTAAAAAGCATGAACGCACTCTGGTCTATTCTTTTGAAGTCAAGCATTTTTCCCCATGCAGTCAGATCAGCTCAGTTCGCACGATTTTCAACACTATCACTGACTTACCTCCAGATTTGCTGGTGGAAGGCCCTCCCTCCTCCGGAGGTTTCGACACAAGCATCTGTCTGTGTGGATGTTGAGCCTCTGTCGAATGGACACCATTTCCTTGACTGCCATCTCCTGAACTGCTCTCACTGAGCAACTCCGGCCCACTGTTCTCCAGGGTCCTCCCGTTGTGACCTCTACTGGGCCTCCTCTGAGGCTCAGTTCGGGGGGAGTCAAGCAGACAGACAGAATGTCTGGACGCTTCGAGCTCGTCATCCTCAGGAATTGGATTGTACCAAATCTCGCCTTCGTCGTCTGCATCATTCTCTTCTGCTGGGTCGACACTCCTTGGGTGGGGCGACACACTGACCTAGATCCAAACAGAAGCAAAAAGGGGAAAAAAAGCAACTTAAAAGCTGTCATAAAAACATTGGCATATATTATACAAATATATGTACGTTAATCGGAAAGCGAAATTAGTTTTCACCAAACCCCAGACGGTATGACTTGGAATGGTGGAAACTAAGTCACTGATAATGAGTAGTAAAATTAGCCATTTCGTTTGATCGCTGACTTATCATCAATATCACCATCGAGCCTAGCGAGGAAATTTAGCTCCAGAATATTAGCACCTGCCACTAGTAAGACTGTTTCACAGTCAGTTTTGTGTTTTGTTTTGTGAATCCGTATAATATGGACCTTATGCTTAGAAGTATCAAAACACTTCTTTGAACATAAAGTTACATTTTTATGCACCGGTTTATCAATAATATGGCAACTCATTGTTACTGCATGCTCAGTTATTCATAAAAGGCATGAGTCCTCTCATCCATCCTGAGATCTCACAAATACTCTTCACAACAAATGGACAAATATATGTGTCGATACTTTGTTTTTCATTTCATGGCTATAGGTGGCCAAGTGTCTCACTATTTATTTTGAAGTTGAGATGTGTTATATCTGGCAATACATTGATTTATAAAAAGGTAAGTAGGTATCACAAGACAAAATGAAACATACCAAATAGATTGACCCAGCTTTGTCTTTATGCCTTAATTGCTAAACACCAAAGAAAAAAAGCAAAAGCCTCTTGTCTTTTTGTCTTTTGTTGTTGAGATTAGGTTAGATTTAGATCCCCCGTTAGTCTGATTTGACTGGGCCTAAGATCAGAGCAGATACATTACAGAAGTAAGATCAAGCTCGTTATCTTGAAAGCAAATCAGGAATTTCTTGAGTGTCAATCCATCCAGCAAAAAGCTGTTCTCCATTACAGCAAGACTGTGAGATTAACCTTGGGTAGAGGCAGGTGGCCTGGCAGTGATGATGGTGCCCCTGAACTTCTCATTTGCTCTGGAGAAGGACTGGGCGGAGGTGGTAGCTGCGTGTGGCCCGGGCTGGCCTCCTCCTCAGCTCCCAGCTTGCCTTGCAGCTCATCCTTATTGCAATGGTTCTTTCCGAGGGTGCTCTGCTGCAGCCAGTTGCGCTTCTTGGCAACTGTGATGGTGTGGAGGTGCGGTCGCCACGCTGAAAGCTCACTGGCCCTGGCAGCCTCTTGCGTTTGGACATTCTCAGTGAGAGCTGAATGTGCGATAAAAGGAGGAGGTTAGAGAAAGGAAGGCTTACCATCACACGCCAGGGGACATTCAAACCAAATGAATCAGCGTTATCATCCACCCATCCATTTTCTACACCACTTGTACCCCAACGGGGATGCGGGTGAGCAGGAGCCTATCCCAGCTGACTTTGGGCGAGAGGCGGGGTACACCCTGGACTGGTCGCCAGTCAATCGCACAGCACATCGAAACAAACAATCATGACAACTCACATTCACATGGCGTGCTAACCACGACAGAGCCGTGCTTCCGATTAACCAGTTTCATTCATCTCAATTTCAATCGAAAATTCAATCCTAATCCAGACTGAATGAATTAAAGGTACCGTAATTCAGGCCCTGTCACATTGAAGGAAAACTCTGCATCATGAAACCAAAGGAGTGTTGACAGTATTTTAACAAAGACCTGAATGGATAAAAATATACAGCTATGGCTATGATGGGTGGATATTGGGGTTGTGCATTCCTCCTATAAAATAAAATTAAATATGTATCTCGATATATTTTTAAGCGGAATAATTCACTTCGGTTCCTTCCAATGTACTCACATCTTTTAAATCAAAACCGATTTTCCGATGTCATTTTTTTTTCTTTTTTTGTGACACCGCTAATGGATATACAGTGCACATATACTTGTTATCTCACATCTGCTTTCATTCATTTCTTGAGCTCAAAGAGCCACGTCTTGTTTGGGCTTGCTGGTAATTTGTTCTTGTATTTTTATCTCGCTGTTTTTAGTCATATTGTTTTATCACCACACTATTAATCAGACTGTCACAGACTTTCTGGAAGATCTTCAGCTATTTTCTCCTCAGTGCTTACAAGCTCCACTCGTTTCAGCTTTGTGAATATGTCACAATTTATGTGTATTTTAGGGTTAACATTCATGAATGTTCTTGAAACAGCCACAAGCAAACCATCTGCCGTGTTTTTGCTTTCTGAAGAGCGGATGTCATCAGAGAGAAATACGTGTGTTATGGTGAGAGGCTGAGGGAAGTGCCTTGCTATAACTTGGAAGGCAGAAACATTGAAAAGCCTGTTTTCTTCCTTGGATCTCAGACAAGCCCCTCCACATCCTTTGATGAGACTTCTTTTTTTCCTCAAAGATAAACAGCACTTACATCCATGCATCCACCAAATTATTCACGACAATTTTTTTTTAAATAAATCAATTAAATAATAAAATTATTTTAAAGAATTCATACTGAATAAAAAACATCCGGTATGTCCATACCACTTCCTAAATTGTAACGATTAACGTCATATAATTATGCCTCTTGCCCCAAGGAAAAAAAAAAACAATGACTGGAGGAGTTTCAATTTAGTTTCAGGAACTTTTGGAAAGTCAAAATGCAGAAACAAACTGACATAACATGAGAGTTTCTTTCTAGACATAACAGAAACGGTGGGATATGGAGACAAACGTGATGTCAGGCAAAACTGGGAGCAAACTGCTCTTTCGCATTTCGCTCTTTTCTGTCTGGATTTTGCTCTCCAACACCGATTTTGTACTGGCCTATTCATCGTCTCTTTTCATTGTGAAAGCCATTCGATATCAATTCAACATTCCTGCTGGTGTAAGGAGCAAAGCGGGTACTTTCAAGACTGTGTGGTTGGAAAACATCTGTGACTTGAAGCACAGAAATGCTGAAATGTCTTTTCTCAGCATTACACAACAAATTAGTTCACGACTGTCAGCAAACATCTTTCCACCTCAGTCATTTGAGAAGGGTCATAAAAAGTGCTGTGGAATTATTGCCTTTATCGGAGTGACTGTTTTAGAATGTCCTCGAATATTAGATCATTGGAAACATCCAAGCATGTATATCATCGAGTGGTACTGAGAAAAGTCAACAGGTTTGATGTGATCTCTTTTCTTGAAAGTGAATTAAACCTCTCAGGCGTGACGCATTTTAGTTGTTTAAAAAAACCGTAATGGGGATAATTGTATAAACCACATCAGGAAATATCTCTTCCTTTCAGCACAATTCAATATGCTGCAGTTTCCAGACCGAAAAGTATTTAAAGAACGTGAATCATGATAATGCCTAATAGCCTAAAAAAAAAGGATGAGCTCGGTACCTTTTCCTGAGTTGAAAGGAAGCTATTTTTAGAGTTTTACATTGTAGAAGTCAACAATGGTTTCTTTTACAATCCACTCGCAAATTGCATTTAAATGACCTCCGCCAGGGAGATTTGTTTGTTTACCAAGATTGCATGAAAACAAATTTATATGTATATATCAATATATATATATATATATATAAAACATTAGATATGAGAACATTGGAAAGGAAAGAAAAAGATGCAGATCGTACTGAATGTGTGGATAGAGTATTTTTTCAGTGCTAATCAAAATGAAGATTGGTCAGCTTTGGTGGAGGTCTACAAAAAAACCAGCTCCATTAAAGCCTCCACTAATGTCCAAGCTACTATGCCGCTCGTCCCTTAGGACAACAGCATGCCTGTGTGTGGAGTTGTTGTCAGCATGCCATCTTCTAGAAGGGGTCCTTCATAACTGGAAAGAAAAACGTGTGCTGACATGAACAGCATTCCAGAGGACAGCTCCAGATTTTACAGCCTGAACGCTGTCTTCGCTTCTGCCGCACTCCTTCTTGGGCCTAACACATTTGCAAAGCAGCAAGCCGTTAGATGGACTTCTTAACTGCTGTTCTGTAACTTTTGTGACGGTTTTCTGTTTGGATGTTTATGTACGTGATAGATCGGCAACCAGTCTAGGGTGTAGCGGTGCCCCTCTAGGCTCCTCGCAACCCTAGACAGAATAAACAGCAAAGAAAATGCATGCATGGATGATAGATTGATGCCTGGATGTTGCGATTTAGAACGTTCTTCTCAGACATATGTTGTCCTCTATTCTCAGAGTTGTGTTTACTTAAAAAGAGAGAGTGGTGACCTACTAGACAATGTAGCCCCAACTAGTTCAAATACATTTGCATAACAGAGCTGCACAACCTGCTTCCTTGTGGCGCGGCGCTGTGTAGAGGATGCGGTGAGCCTACATAAATCTCACACCCCTCCAAGGTAACAGATGGCCAGAGCACAATAATATAAGGTTTGCATGTCCGTGTGGGAGGAAAAGCGGTACCGCTGAGAGGAGAAGTGTTACGGTTTGGCGACAGAGCTAAAAACAGAGAAAAGCTTATTTCCTGGATGTACTATTAAAAACCTGTCGTAGCGCAACTAAACCGCCCTCTAATTATATTCTCAATCTAAATCTACTAAGTGACGGATTCGCTTTCTCCTTCGCGAACACTTGATCCACTTTCCCACCAGCCTTCCTTTTAGCTTGTCTCCGCAGAGGCTCTTCTTTTGATAAGCGCAAAACCTACACCAACAACTTTTCTTGTCCATAAAGACGGCACTTTGTTGTGTACAGCGTTTCGGGCTTCCTTTCAAAAGGGGATCTTTTACTGTTTGCCATACATTCCTGTTGATGCACATTCATATGGTAATGAGGATTCTTGGAGTAGCCTTTTCTCTTTTTACATCAGCAAACGCCAGAGATTGTCCGGGCTTACGTCACACGTCAACACTAGCATCCCCGCTGAGATGTTTTGGCAGTGCGGCTGAATGCATACACTACTTCCTCTTAAGTGCATTGTCTTGAGACCCAAATATCTTAAGATGTATGACTAAACAAGGATCTCTGATGACATATTCACTGAAAAAAATAACAAGAATGCCCTCTATGATACGACTCACTTAGCTCATTAAAAATACCGATGCCCCACATTTCTCCTTTACCACTTTACAGAATGTCTTTCAAAACTGCCTTTCTACATAATTGTTGTACAAACAAATCAGACCGACGTGGTTTTTGTGTGAGAAAGAGAATGTAGCTCACTATGGGTTTGGCATGTTGCTCCACCTAAATATAATAATTCTGACATGAATGGACAACCACCATAGAGTTTTATATTACAGTGGCATGCTCGTGTCATTGTTATTTCGAAACCCCTGAGCAAGCACACATTGTTCATTCATGGGGCGAAAGTGACGCCACGCAAACAAGTTAAACAGCAGGAATGGCATCCCAAAAATTCTATCCAATGTCTCTTTTAAATGCAAGTTACCATGGAGCTGCCCTGAGTTAATGACTGGGGAGGAAGGCAACATGACAGCCCAACCCCCTTACCCTTAAACACAACATAGCGAGTTAGCACACTGGCTCCTGTTCTGCTTTGGATTCCTCTGGCCACAGCTGTGGAAATGTTCAGGGGACTCAAGGAGAGGCAGACATTAGGGAAAATACTAAAAAAAATAAAAATAAAAAATAAAAAAAAGTTCCCCAAACTTGGGGTTGCACTTGGTATGGCTCTCGGGTCTGTTTATATTGTGTTGATTATTGACAGAATAAAATCTGTTATTGTTCTTCAGGCAGGTTAATATTATGGAAAAGCATGATCTATTTTAAAGTTTGGGTCTCGTGCAGGAATTTCAAATCTCGTTCTGAACAACTTTCGGAAACCCTGGTTTCAATGAATGATAGACTACTGTATGCTGGGCCAATGGCGTAGCCCAACGCAGAGGCCTTCATCTGAGCAGCCGCAGATATCACACTCTATTTCGAGCAACAGGGCACTGACAGTCAACAGCAGCTCGCACACAAGGCAGCTCAACTATTTGCTCTGGAAGGGAGCAAAAACATGAGCAAAACAATTCGTGATCTTTTATAGTCCTAAAACTGCCTGTCCCATCAACAATAGTCGCACAGTCAGAGGCTAAATTGGTTCCATTAGAACACATGAATAGTGTGATCATTGTTGAGGATAAATGTGGTGTACTACAACATCAATCCAAGCTCTTAAAGGATGATACAATGAACGAAAACTTGCAAATAAAAATACATTTCTGTCTTTTCGAGCAAATCACCAAAATGCCAAGGCTTAACTTTTTTATTTACTGCAAATCCGTCACAAACTGGCGAAACGTGTGCACTTAGAGCTGGGTGATATTTTTTGTAATTTTCACGGACTGTTCAATATCATTATGCACCATGGTGCATAATGATATCGAACAGTCCGTGAAAATTACAAAATAACAAGGACCGCAAATCACTATAACAAACTGTCCAACGTTGGGAAAGAATGGATTAGTTATTATTCTAAGTATTAATAAGTACTGACAAAAAAAAAGAGCAGGCTGGGTACTACTTCAAACTACACAATGCTCGAATTCAACTATTTCGAGTCGGGTCTAAATTTGCACTTTGTACTTCATCAAAACACAAAAACGAGCATAATTACGAATCACAGATTTTTAAGATTTCTTTCCTATAAACGAACAGGCATGTGGGTAATCTGCAGGCCGAGGCGAGATTGGAACTACAGTACTTGTGTACTTTTGCGAGCTAGCAACGAGCTTCAGCTGTCTACTACTATGCCTAAATACGTTGTGATTTCGCTCCTACATCAGTAATAGTAATCTGCATGGCAGTGAATAAAATACGCTTCTTACAAATAGCATTCTCATGAAAGAATTATGGGAGTAATTAACAGAGGGAGGATTGGAAAGCTATGATGCTTGCTAAGGTAACCTGATGTTTTCGATCGTAAAAGATCGTGCGTGGGTGATTGAGTACACATTTCACAGAAATCTCGCTGGAACTGCGTTAAAGCAGAGCATATCCACTTTTGAACAGCTAAATAACGGGCGAGTTAATAAGTGTCTGGAGAAAATACAAAATAATGCTACACACAACACTAAACAGGTTTTCTCCAGGTACTTCCTCCCATATTCCAAAAAACATGCATAACACTCTAAATCATAGGTGTCAAACTCAGGTCCTGGAGGGCCGCTGTCCTGCATGTTTTCCAAGTCTCCCTGTTGCAACACACCTGATTCAAATGAACAGGTTCAATGTCAGAGCTTCCGCAGAGCTTGCTGATGATCTGATCATTTGAATCAGGTGTGCTGCAACAGGGAGACTTGGAAACATGCAGGAC
Organism: Hippocampus kuda; assembly: GCA_901007745.1. NCBI lineage: Eukaryota > Metazoa > Chordata > Actinopteri > Syngnathiformes > Syngnathidae > Hippocampus > Hippocampus kuda. The sequence continues at coordinate 14,672 of CAAKHF010017124.1, forward strand.
AGCGGCCCTCCAGGACCTGAGTTTGACACCTATGCTCTGAAATGTCCCGAGGTGTGAGTGTGAGCGCGGATAGTTGTTCATCTGTGTGTGCGTGCGATTTGTTGGCAACCGGTTCAGGGTGTCCCCCGCCTACTGTCCGAAGACGGCTGGGATAGGCTCCAGCACGCCCCGCGACCCTTGTGAGGATAAAGCGGTTCAGAAAATGGATGAATGGACAACACTAAAAAGGAGATTATGGTTATGGTTGTTGCGGCAACTCGTATGTCAGCTGGGAGGCGTGGCCTAGAACATTAAAAGCATTTTAATATTCATGCTAACCGATTCAGAAAATTGATGAATGTAGCATATTGAATACATATACAGTGATCCCTCGCAACTTCGCGGTTCGTTTATCGCGGGTTCAGTGCATCGCGGATTTTTTCAAACATTAAAAAAAATATATACATATATATATTTTTTTTTTACATATACATGGAGTACAGTACTGTATATGTTGCTCTATGTGACCCGCTGTTATTTTGCAGCTTGTCGCGGACCGTTTGCGGACTTTTAAAAGAAAATATGTATATATATTTTTACCTGTTTATGTTAATTGGACACTACTTCGTGGATTTTCATTTATCGCGGGTGGTTTTGGTCCCCATTAACCGCGATAAACGAGGGATTACTGTATTACTCATGTGATTTGTTTTCACAATACAGTCATGAGTTTTGACTTGGACTTAACAAATGTTCTCAAAATTACCTTAATGTTATTATTTGTTCTTATTATCTGTTTTTATTTTTTTTTCCTTTTATAATTTTTACTTGCCTTCACTTTTGTCAATCTGTTATTGAATTGTATGTCCTATATATGTTCAATAAACAAACAAACAACAAACAAATGTAGAGCTCATATTTTATTTAATTTTTAATCAATTTCTGTCTGAAATATTATTTCTGTGCCTGTTAGATTGATATCAATATTTGTTTAAAAATATGCAGGCAATTTTGCTTCTAATTTGGATCATTTTATCCAGCAGCACTACTGGATGTATTTCTTTTTTGATGTAAGTCTTTGTTTAAAACCACTTGGAAATAAAGTGAGGTATAGCAAGGTAAGCAGGCATAGTATGTTGTACAATTTTTTTATTGTATTTTTTGATGGAATAACTCAAATAAGTCATGGTATATCGTTATCGTGATATAAAATAGCCTATACCATGAGATATTTTTTTCCCCCATATTGCCCAGCACTATGTTCAGTCTGATAAATTATGGATAGCTTGTGAAACGAGATCCTTTTGGCATGGTTTTGCCATTTGGATCAATTGAAAGCCAATTGCTTTGCTCCCACTTAATTTGAAACATCATCTGAACAAAGAGACACGTCAAAATCCAACGCAGATGGTTTCATGATGCAGATGTTTTCACTGGAACCCATTTTGTTCATAACCAGATGTCATTCACACACACAAATCCCGTCACCGACACCAGAAAAACTCGAACAGGAGAATAAGTTAGTTGTTATTGGACTACACTGTGAGTGTTCCCATCTAAAACCTGATGTGCTATTAATCTAGTGTTAAAATGTGCCTACATTAGTTTGAAGAAGAGAACCCGCCACCAGTTAGAGAATCTTAAAAGAAAGCAAAGAGGTCTGAGGTGTCTCGTCCCTTTGCTTTGCATCCAGAAGAGGAGGAGTGCCACCAGGCGGAGTGTACTATGAGTGGAGGATGATGACAGTAATCATACAGGAAGGAGGGTGAGAGTTCGCTGATTTAGGAGATCCACAGGAGTTGAGGCCACTCCGTGCGGCCGTCCTACCTGAATGCTGCGGTGTCTTGCTTGCAGGCGACTTGACAGGTTTTACCATTCGGCTGGCTGTTTGGAGCCCTGTTCCCCCCGGGCACATCTGAGGAGAGGGACGCTCCTGGTTTTGGCTCCCACCACGGGCCGAGGATGAACCCTCTATGCGTTGCTTCATCTCGGACGACAACAGGCGACCTTTGTGCATCCACTGTTGCATTTTGTTGACAGTGACACCGTGGCCCTTGTTCACTAAGTGTGGCCCCTGTGCTGGAACCTGAGTTGACTGCTGCTTATTATCACGTCCGAGAGGCGCTGATCCCTCTGTGTTGCTGTCCGAAGAACCAGTCAGGCTGTTGACTGAACCACTGCTTTCAACAAGGTTCCCGCCGGCGGCTAATTGAAAACGCTCGTCACTGCTGGCGGCGTTGTGAACCACCTGAGATTTTGAAAGCTCGCCCGCTCTTAGAACTTCAGCATCCTCACCGTCTCGGTCAGCTTTTAGCTCTGAAACCAGTTCATCATCGCACACCATTGGATTGGTTCGAAGAGGATTTGTGCACTGCAACGGTCCAGCTGAATATCCGATGTCTCCGTCACTAGCAGAGCGGACTAAAGTAGGTTTTATCTTAGCCCGAGAGAGATTGTCCATGCTCTTACAGTTCAGTCTGGTTTTGAGGCCTGAATCAACGTTTCCGCCAAGACACAATAGCAAAGAATCTGTGTCAGACACCTGCTGGGGGTTGTGGTCACCTCCAGAGGACCACGAGTCACTGTCCCTGTTCCGGGCAGACAACCGTGAGCACAAGCTATCTCTCGAGTGGCTACTACAGGAGGACGTGGTCTGATGTTCAGTTAAACCAGCACTTACCTGCTGGTCCAAATTGATGTCATTCATCGCATTGATCAGGAGATAATAAGCCTCTTTCAGCTGGTTTTTCAGTCTGTCTGTTTCCAGGGCTCTGTGACTATCATCAGCTTGTCCCTCATCCTGACCTATCGGGGCCAGCGTCATCACGTCTCCTCTATCACTTGCACTTT
>CAAKHF010017126.1:0-13957 GCA_901007745.1 Hippocampus kuda
TCATTCACTTGGCAAATAACATTAAAGTTATTTTTCTTTTTATTTGTTGAATAACAGAAGTTATGTTGAGATGTCTATGATAAATAGTTAAATAAATGCTGTGAATATAGGATCCTGCTGTCGTTTTAAACAACCACTCCGTCTTTAAGTTGCAAAATATTTTCTTTTGTCGTTTCAAGCTAAAAGATATCAAATAAATAATCACTCCAAATCTGGCCAGGGAATGAGAAGTCTTGGTCTTAACTTTATAAACTCTATGTGTACAAATATGTGGCAATAAATTCCCAGACCGATCAACGTTGCCAGGGTAGAATGGAGAAACAATTCCACAGCTGTCAATGTCGTTGCTTTTTGTTGTATGTGTTAGAAATAGAAATTCAATGGTGAATGTAAAGATAGCTGCACAAGTCAGTGTGTAATGGAAAAACAACATTTCATTCAAGGTATGAACGAAACATTACAAACCACTGTAAATCGTACATTTTATTTGCTGCTTTTTTTTTGTGGGGGCGGGATAAGACAAGATAAGATAAGAATACCTTTATTTGTCTTACAATGTAGAAATTCACAATTTACAGCAGCAAAATTTGGAGGGAAAAAAGTAGAAAAACATGAAGTGGGGTGAGTGGCCCCATCTTATTTACCAACTTGAGTATCTGTCAATTGGGATTTTGTGCTAAACTGTCTTACTGCCCTCAGTTTTCAGCAAGCACCTCAAGGATGACAGATAATGAAGGAAGCCCCACCCACCCCACCCCCACAACTTATTTTGCTTATATACGTATATTAGGTAACCACCAGGGTATGGGTTTTCTAAATTTAGTTGGAGCTGTGAATGGCAATGCCATGAGACGAAGGCTCTCTTGACACGTGACCCCTATATCTGTTTTTTTACATTGCATCAATTATAATAACAGGATCTTTCAATTAATTGGTGAATTGGAAAATGAAAAATCCCACTTTGTTCATCATTCTGTCATACAAGTATGAGGAAAACTGTACTGGTAATTGAAGAAATTCACTTCGGAGACGGTGGCTGGAGCATATAGAAACAAATTATATATTCATGTTGATGGTGTTTTCAAACGTTGACATCGTGAGTTTCTTACATTTAAAGTTTTTTTTGAAAGTCTTTTCGGCATGTGTGTATTACTGGTTGCTTTGATGAATTAAGGTTCCGCCAGTGCTTTATTCACGCTTCTTGATTTTGCTATAAAGTGAGTGGTCAATGATTAAAGCTGTTTTTATAGCAACCTTTCAAGGTTTATGGTGAATGTGGGGTCTTGAAAAGAGGTTGACCTCCATTTGCTTTCCTGTGATATTATTACAGACCACAGTGTCAGCCTGTTTGCATGACACATGCTAAATATTTTGACCCCTAGCCTGAGCTTGGGATTCAGAACTTTGCCGCTCTCATTACCTCATGCTGCCTCAATGAGTGGTATGTAGAAGCAACAAGGTGCGTGGGAATTTAACATGGGTCGTCGCAGTCATGGAGGGGGTGGGTGGGGGATATCCCACAGCGGCACAAAAACGGCAACTCTACCAGGCGGGCAACAGACACAAATGGGGCCTGGTAAACACATTTATTGAATTAGTGAAGCAGTCAATGGTGTAATCGCTAACATCTTGGGACATCACCATCAACCTAACGTTTCACAGCTATCCAAGTGCATCATTTAGCCAGTAGTGGAGTAGGCTCTTGGCAACTGCTCCAAAGTATGATAGGCAGAGTAATATTTGCATACATAATTCCAATACAACTAGAATTTTTTGTCTGACAATTCCATAATTATAACATGACTTCATTCAGGACTAATGCAAACCAGTCAGAACATAACAGCAAGAAAAGAAAGCAAGCTGAAAAACTAAATGTCAATTTACGACTTGCCTAACACAGATTAAAATGTTTGGACATTTGACCGAAAAGTGCTCAGCAACAAGTCTATGAAGTTTGTATAGTTTTGGGCTGCAACTATACAGGAAAGTATAGTTGTACATAAATAGGGGAACTTCTATTTTAGACAATGGCTTTGACTTTTACAGCAGATGACAAGTTGTTCTTGGACAGGTGTCAGGGAAGATCAATACCACTGAATAGATGCTGCCCATCTCATGTAAGTCAATTGTAAGGAATGTGTAGTTGCACTCATGTCTAATTGATGACTGAGTGTGTGCACTGCTCAGAGAATCAATTCCAGATGTTTACCGGTACCAATATGTAAATACAGTAGTCTAAACATTACATTATTTTACTTACACACAATTGTCTTTGAAGTATACTTTGTTTTTACATTTTACACAGCGTCCCAACTTCAGTGAAATTGAGGTTTGTGAAAGAAGCTTCTACTTTTCACATCAGGTTAGGAACCACATGCTCTCGATGTCTTTCCTTCCCCTTCTGGATTATGGTGATTTACCGGTACTCTACATTAGAGGGTGACATGATGGTAGGTGGTCTGCTCGTTTTAAATGTTAGTCATTGTACATTCCATTGCCATGATGATCATCTGACCTATTGATGACTTACTGACTTGATTTTCATAGCATGACTAGATTAGCTCAACTGCAATGGGGGAACATTGGTCACATTTTCATATCTGTATACCCAATTAGAGTCTGCATTATTATTTCTCTTTTTCTCTCTGACACACTCATAGAAATCCTTAAACTGTGAATGGCACTAGATACATTAGTGAACAGCATACTATATAAGTCAATATGCATTTCAACACATCACAATTTATAAAAATGTACAGTATGCATCTCTCACAAGATATTAAAACTGACAATGAGTGCAGTGAGTGACTCTTGTGAATGGCAGGAATTACCATACAAGGTGAAGGGTGAGTGAGCTCATGTGCATCACAGGCTGCAGGGGGTTTAATCACTCCTACTTTTCCTGGAACTGCACTGTCTTCTCCTTCCTCCAAAGGCAACCCCCTGTTGTTTCACTTGACACCAGACACCATATAAGACCATTGCCAAGGGCTAAAAACCTCATCTTGGCAGGCACATAGTTTTGGAATTGACAGTAGACTTATTTTTTTATTTTAATTCTTTTGCTTTAGAATTTTTTTTCAAACATCGACTAATTTTTAAAAATCCATTCTTGAGAGGAGAACGTGTCACTGTTGAAATACACAATTAATCAAGTAGACATTTGAGTATTTGCAATGAATCACCTGTTAAATTCCAGGCATTTAATGGGGAAGTCTTCCCAGTGTTCCCAAGCAAACACACAGTTGGTTAAGTCATTCACTATGTATTTAAGTACATACCTGTACCTCGGAGTGTGTATAAACAAGAGATGAAGTTGGACCACACCTTTCTGTCGTTATGATTTTTGCCATCATCCTTTTTGACTATCTCATCCACTGTTCCATCCTAATTAGCACTATGCTCCAACATGACCGCCAAAGGCTACTTTTGACAAATTGTTTAATGTACTTATAATGTGGCCAATTACAAACAAAAACTGCATACTTAAGAGAGAGAGAGTCAGATAGAATGAAAGAGAGAGAGAGAGAGAGAGATGCATGTGAGGGGCCCATCACTAACCTACCAGCCTGTACTGTCTTTGGTATGCCATTCCTACATTCTTGGAGTGCACAAGACGGGCAACCAAAAAAAAAAAACAAAAAAAACCCATACACAAACAAAGCACAACACTCTTTTGAGCTTGGCCTATCCAGTACTTACATTGAAGAATGTCTTTGCGACACTGTCTTCAATGTCTCTCTCCAAATATTGTCTCTCTTGACTTGACTCTTTGTCACTCGTTCCTGTCAAAGCCACCAACTGCCCGATTCTCAACTGCGCAAGCCGACAGTTGCCTTCGTTTGGCTCACAAATCAAGCCTGAGAAGTGACACCAGACACACTGCAATGAATACACCTGATGTCAGTGGCCACTGGTGGAATGTTCGCCATGGGAGGTGCTATTAATAAATAAACAAATAAACACACACACACACGCACACACACAAATCTCTCCAAATTCTACACCCAACATCCTACAATGACAATGTGCATTTTTTTTTTTTTGGAGGGGGGAGGGGGTGTCGTTTCAAATTTTGTTTCAAAGCAATCCAGAAGGCAGGTTCTTGCACACCAACCTCCAAAAAGTTCATCCAACCACACAAACATGCCTTTTGGTCCCTGATTTGTGATGGGAACACAGTAACGGAACAGAGAAGTGTCTTCCCCAAGGAGTTCTCACAAAGTTGGAAGTACACAATCTTCGAAGAAATCTTGGGAGGATGAAGACGTCTGGGGGTAACACAGAGCCTTGTCCAAGTCCTACTTTGATGAATAAATGACACTCAACACTTTTATCTAGCTTGTGACACGATAAACTTTAACAGCGGTGCAACCCCCTGGTAACGGTCCAACTAATCCCAAATACCTTCCCATCTTGGCATGGATGGTCTTCATGTTGACATCCGGCACTTTCAACAAGCTGCTTTACTTAATAATTTGTGAGTTATTTGGGGTTTTTTTTCTTTTATGATACAAGTCAGTCAACAAAGCTCTTTAGACAGGGTGTCAAACACGATTTTATTTGCGGGCCACATCGTGGGTATGATTCTGATTCCCTTCTGAGGGCTTTTATGATTGTGAACACAAATGTATGATCACCTCATATTTCCTACACACAACAAATTGATGAATATCAATTTGTTTTTTTTTTTTTAAAGTTTTTAAATCAGACAACAGTTTTTCAATTGTTATTTCAATTATTTTAGATGGGGTGGAAACAAAAAATGCTTGCTATATCTCAATGTTTTTTTTTTAAGTGATGAGAATGTGATTTTGGTCTTTAGCAAGAAACATTGAGTTTATTCACATAATTTCATTTCGCGGCCAACATAAAATGAAATTGCTGGCCAGATTTGGCCCCCAGGCCTTCAGTTTGTCACTGTGCTAATCCGGCTTTACCCACCGTAATGAAAAAAAATTGGAAACTGTTTCTCATTGACAAACATGAAAAGGTGTCTCAATGATGCATAAAGTATTTACAACCTAGTTCACATCCAAAGGAGCAAAATGTAAGAAAACAGGTGTTGTCCCTTTCCTCCTAGAAACCTTTCTACAAAAAAAAAAAAAAAAAAAGTGGGAATCATGTCTATTCAACAACAACATATGAGTAAAAGATTAGCGATGCACAGTGTCTCTTCTCCCTCTAATCGCAGAAGCATTTGATGCTGTTGAGGTTAGGAGTTCTTCCACAGGAATCTCAGCAAACCGAGCCCTTATTTGCAAACTTGGTAAATTCTCTTCAATTTAGATGTGATGGGATGATGATTTACCTCTGTGACAGATTATGATTGTGAATGTGAAAGGTTGTTTGTCTGTGTGTGCCCTGTGATTGGCTGGCAACCTGTTCAGGGTGTACTGCGCCTGTCCCCCAAAGGCGTCTGGGATAGGCTGCTCCAGCACGCCTGTGACCCTTGAAGTTCCAATAATGGATGGATGTATTAACAATGCACATAACTGCCACCTGACGTGGCTGCTTGAAATTACAACCAATGGTAGAAATAATGCTAGCGTCCACATTTCCACTTAAAAAACATATAGCAAGACAAGTAACAACGCATACTGTTCGTAAAAACAATTTATTCTGAACTGGAAATAGACAGCAAACGGTTCTATTACATTCCTTATTTGTTCACGTCTTTTAAGCGACACTACTACGGAGCTTTTTTTTAATTTTATGAATTAATTTTTTTAAATTGGCCCTTGAAATTCGGACGAACCAAGCAGGGTTTGTGAGTTTGGGCTACAACGGTGAATTACGTTATGTTCTTGAATGCGTCAAAAGTGAGCGGCGTCGGCAAGTCCTCTCTGATGTTGACTTGAACTCTACTTTCCGCGAAATATTCAGGTATACTTGTCATTTTCCCAATATTAAACATCAAAATACGGACACTGAATGCTTATAAAATGAATGCTTACAGTATAGACAAAGAAACGCCTCGAAAAACCGTTTTGGTTTACTGAGTATGTTCTTTTTACACTCACAAACAGTATTACTACGTTGACATTACCTGCGTCGATTCTTCGTTTTTTGCGAGCTGAGACAACGCTTAGAAACACTGACCAGTACAAATAAAGTTCATTGCAGTCTGCGTAGTCCCCGTGTACTTGTTTCCTTTTAATTTCACGATCAATTCTACACGTGACGGTTCTACCCATGCTGGAATCACTTGAAAATGCAATTACAGTAGTTGTGCTGTAAAGCGATATTGAACCAGTGACTTCTCCATCCGCTTCTGGTAAACAGAAGTCCAGTAAATTCCAAGGAGATGTTCAAAAATAATGATTTCACTGTTGCGCTGAAAAAATACTGGTTTACAAAAGCAAATCGAATGGTAAAGAAAGTCCAAAAACAGTAGCATCCATCTTGTAGAATAGATCAAGGACTCCTGGGGGTCGAAAAGAATATATTATTCCTCATTTTGTTTAAACAAAACAAACATGGTTGAACATAGTTACGTTGTACCATGTTTGATATTGCTGTATCTTTAAGTGGCCCAACAAACTGTTAGTATTATTCATTAAAAACTGATCGTTCTTTCTGTTGTACAGGCCCATGTCGGACGAGATTGACCTTTTTTGGGAGTCCCTGATTTCATCTGGGAGAAGTAAAAGGCAAACAAAATCAAAGAAGAGCAAAAATGGGCCAAAAAGAAAAAACAACGTAATCTTAAACACAAATGACATCATCCCTAAGAAAAAGAAAAAGTCCATGTTCAACGAAGTAATGCAATCAAAGAAAGACAAGAAGAAGAAAAAGAAGACGCTACTGGATTTAAACAGTTTACTTGGCAGCAGCGATGCTACAGCAACATTGGAACTGAAACCTGACCTGTCAAATTTGAGAAACAGCAGCAACATAAGGAAACAGAAGTCAGATCACACTATTAAGGACTCCAAGAAAAAACGGCAAAGGAAAAAGAAAGTGGCATTTGATTTGCCACATGACAACGCTTATGTCAAACGTCCCACTTTTGCCTCTGCGCATCCCAAGTTCACGAAAAAGTGTACAGGGTTGGAGAAAGTTGCCGTAACAGATGTTGAGTGGGCTTCTCCCATTGGTGAAATAGAGCAGCATCAGTCTCAACTACAAGGTAACGACATTCACTGGGATGAAAACAACAGCCAGGATTTGTTTATCACCCAAAAGACATGCAGATCATCCTCTTCAGACTCCAGCGAGGAGGCCAGTGACAAATCGACTACTACCACTTCGCAACAAACAGAGCTATTAGACAACTGTTTGGACCAGATAAAATACTTTGACAAGGATTCTTGTCAGCGTCCCCAAAAAAAGAAGCGACAGAAGACAGTGAAGGCAAGAAGCTCAGAGAAAGACAGATTGCACAACAGAAAGAAGAAATATTCCTTCCAAACAGAAGGAGCAAGCCCCACCGAATGTCTATGCTCTTTTCATTCAAGTCCTAAAGTGATGAATATTTACATGGAGAAGATGGCCATTGATGATTGTGCACCGAAGGTTCCAAAATCAAAACAGTATCACCACCAGGAAATTCAGCCAGATTTTTCACGCTCTTTCCACATACCCCTCAAACAAACAATGTGCACCTCTACCCAGACAGAAAACTTTTTCACTGCTGAACTGTCCTCCTACTTTGCTTTCTCCTCAAAGAGAAGACTGGCTTCGTGTTCCAATGTCGTGAAGCCTTTGGATCTGAGCTTGCCACAAAGGGCCAGGAAAGACCTCAACAGGTGTTTGTATGTGAAGGTGTCAAGTGAAGCCAAAGAGGATGAGAAGTGGGCTGAAAACAAACCGTCAGCCGGAGAGATCCACGCGCCTCCATTCTGTTGTTCATCCATGAAAGATCTGGAGATGAAGAAAGAGCTTTGTGGTAGTGAGAAGGGGAGAGGAGAGACCGCACCGACTCCTCTGACGGAGTCGGAGCCCAAGTCAGGTGACACGACGACCTCCAGCGACTACAATGAGCCGTCAGGCCAAAGCAAAAAGGTTGACCTGAACCAGGTGAGAACAAACAATCCAGATCCTCATCCCTGACATTCAGGGCCAGGTTTTTACATAAGACATTTTCTAGTTTTTTATTAGATCATATTCTATGATTCATACTTTTGTAGTAGTCATCGTAGTTTACTTTATCACACAATAATGAGTGACCTTTTTTTTTCCAAATATTGCACTCAAAAAATGCTCCATACATAACTAGTACGTACTTAAAAAGGATAAAATCTAAATGACAACCATTCACATTCACCACAACTGAGTGGCAACCGACCCCATGCTGAAGTTAGCCACTATAGCAACATCCATTCATCCATTATCTGAACCGCTTTATGCTCACGAAGGTCGTGGGCGTGCTGGAGCCTATCCCAGCAGTCTTCAGGCAGTAAGCGAGGTACACCCTGAACTCGTAACTCGAAACAACCATTCACACTCACATCTAGGGACAATTTAGAGGGTTCAATTAACCTATAACATGCATATTTTTGGAATGTGGGAGAAAACCGTTGTATCTGGGAAAAACACACACACACACACACAGGCATGGGGTGAACATGCAAACTCCACACAGCAAGGCCACAGGCCAGAATCGAACCCATGACCTTTGCACCGTAAGGCGGACAGGCTAACCAGTCGACCACCGTGCTGCCCACTACAGCATCAGCGACCTTATATTTAATTACAGTGTATTGATTTTTTAAATTTTATACCATATGTCCAGTGATTAAATTGTAACAAGTTCAGGGTGAACATAAAAACTCTGCTATAACTATTTCTGCACTTGACATAAGGGATGCATCATTTCATTCAACTTTTTTTGTTTGTTTGTTTGCCAAACAAGGTGAGTATGGACACAGCTGACAGAACTGCTGGAAAGTTCAAGGATTGTTTCCATTCTTCCATTTTCTATCAGGTTAGTCCTCATTAGGGTCACAGGTGAGATGGAGCTCATTACAGCTGACTAGAATGAATCACACGTTACACTCTGGACTGGACGGCTTTCAATCCCAGTGCATGTAGAGATTGTGCAGACTGCTCAACTTTTTCTCCACAATGACATTAAGAGCATGACGTCAATTAGTTACGAATCACGTTTGTGGTGTGAGGAGGCAGAGCGGCTTGCAACAAGAGATGAGTGTACTGGTTTAAAATAGTCCGTCAACTTACTTAAATTGTCATCTATTTTTGGAACATATTTTTTAAGTGAGGGAGAACCAGTTAACCAGAAACAAAATAAGCCAGATTCAGCACGGTGGGCCCACAATGAAGACAGGTTCCCTTGTTTGGCCAAGTTGTATGAATTTGGAGAGGCTAACTCACCACTGAAAATAATTCTCCTAAAGCTTTACAGTCGTATGCTCTCAATCCCGCTAGCCATCTTTGCAACTGTCATACAAAAATGTTCTTTCAGTGTTACATAGCAGTTGACTTCTGCTACTGAATTTTTAGACCAAAATGGTAATTGCTTCTGATAAATGCGTTTGACGCATTTGTCGAATGGCTGCATTGTATTCATTGATTGATGCAGGCTAATTCTTTTTCAGCCTTATTAACAAGTATCTATTTGGTACCCAAAGGTCTGAAATGCACATGAATGTATTGTTTGCTTTCAGGTAAGGCCAGTGCAGATGAGGCTGAATGAGTCATTCTTCTTCAAAACCAAAGGAGATGGACATTCACCCAGACCTGAGTCACCTCTGATGAAACTCTCTCAGAGCAGAGTGAATGAGAAAGACATGAGAGGCAAAAGGGGACGCTGAGGTTTATCAGAAATTGACAGTACTGTATCCCTGCTGTTATTTGTCTACCACACTTTACTTACCTTCTTTTCGGAAACACAATTTATTGTTTGGGTGAATGGCAATTAAATTGTACTTCTGTTAATGAGCTATGTCCGAATTACAGGCAAGATCACCTGCCCAAGTTGCAAAGTTATCTTGAAGGAGAGTTTAATAATTCAATGCTGAATGTTAAAATGTGATGTTATAGATAGTGTATTGCAATAAGGGAATATAATATCTTTACTGAAAGTTACACATGCTGCCCATAATAGTCTACTTAACTTGAACTCTCTAAATGACAAATAAAAAGGAGCAAACAGGGGACAGTGAGTAACTGAAACTTCATTTAACATGACATCAAAATTTAATTGTGCCTGAAGAGCTTGATTCCCATCCAGCTCCACAGGTGGAAGAAGACGTAGACAGGGATGGTGACGGGTAGCAGCAGACTGTAGAAACACAAATTGTTGCTGCTCGTGCAGCCCTGAGGAAAGTTTTCATCCACTGCAGCAGAGTAGAATAAACCGAAGAGGGACATGACAGGGACCAGGCCCACCATCAGAGACAAGGAAAACATGTTTGCAGGTGGGTGAAGAACTTCAAATTAATATTAGTGCTTTTAGCAGATTAGCGACACCTCTCACACCACTTTGATGGCTATATATGTATATGAGGAGGGGTGCCAACAGTTGAGCCGAGCATGCAAGACGCACAATTCTATTCTCGTGCAGGTGAGTCTGAGTCTTTCTGTACGAGTCTGGCTTCCTGGGGGATCATGTTGGGAATTCCGTCGATGATGGGATATGCGATGCCAAGCTCGTCGTTGATCAGCTCGTTGGTCGCGACTTCAAACCTGGAGGGCAGAACAAAGTCACGTGACTCACGAGGAACCTGATTGGCGTTGTCAGGGCGCAGCCTCTTATCGTCAAAGTGACTGATCATACCCAGAAATGAAGGTTTGCTTGTCGTCATTATGAAATTGCATTACGAGACGTTAACCGAAGTGTAAAATATTTTACCTGAGCGGCTTCTTGGACAGTGGACACACTAAGAACTCAAGCAAGGAGGTATCAAACTCCTGCTGCGATTCGTCCTTCACGTCCGTGAAGTTCCTCACTGACGCAAAAGGAGATAAAGTTGCCTGAATTGAAGGCGAGTATTTTACGGTGCGGTGAACAAAAAACGATTCAGTGAAAAATCTGGCCAAAACATTTCGCAACATGACCACAACAGAGCGAAAGGTTTGTCCGGTGATTATTTCCGGAAGAACGTTCCGTGCAACTCAAATAAAAGCCCCCCCCTGCTTGGGAGTTACCGTTGCTGAGTTCCGAGTATTTAAATAAAATCCCCATTTTCTGTAATTGTGCTTTAAATATTGTATTTATTTTTTTCACGTTTTGTTTCAAGTTTAGTCGTGATCACGAGCATACATTTGATTCCAAAATGATTCTATTTAATGCGTTTCTACATTTGTCCGTGTGGTGGCAGCATTGTTCTGCAGTGCGGAGAAGTACTTTCCCACACGGTACATCAGTCAAACTTTGGCTTGCATTCCCACCTAAAACCAAGGTCATGCGCAATGTAATCAGTGATGGACTTGTGCTACATGGAGAGACTCTTGAAGAAATATCACATTTTCCCACAAGACAAGAGAAGTAGAGAAAGGCAGAGAGTCACTTGGCGAAGGTCTACCTTTATTTAGATAAATAAACAACACACACTTTGAACCGTGCGACCCATTGTTTGAAGTGATGCTTTATTTTACCGAAAGACAACAAAGCAATGTTGAACTCGCAAGCAACAGCATATCTTCATAGAATATTGACAACACCCTGTGTCAGGATGAGAAAGGAAGCCCCCGCTCCCAAGATAAAGTTATTTTCTTTGAGACTTGTAGACTTGCAACTTGTTGTTGCTTTTAGCTGTGAAGTACAATAATATATCTTACCTCCAGCTAATTGATGGCCGATGTAGCAAACTGCAGCCCGGAACCCTTTCTTGTGCACGTTGTTTACTCATGAGCTATATCAATCAGCTGTGTTGTGCGCTGGGCTGAAATTGCACTGACACAGAAGAAGGATGTACACAAACAGCACAGATGACTGAGTGGTTCATGGGCGGCTGTTATTGATGTGTCAGTGAAAACATGGTGCTTGTGGACCGGCATACTTTTGCAAGGTGATGCTGCATACACAACATGCTGGATTACAGTTAACATTTGAGTTGTGTATTTATATTGCCCATGAAGACAAAATATTTATGTTTTTTTTCACATTAATTATATAAATCGGGGATATATCGTGATCTGACTGCAATACAGTGAAGTGTTCTGCGGGGTTTGGATTGTGTTTAAATATAATCTTAGGCCTTATTTAGGTTTCGAGGGAGGACTTGTGCGACGTTTCTGATTGGCTGGCGACCCCAATGTGGAAACGTGCTACAGAAAATAGATGACGAGAACAGTGGAATACAAAGTGCAATTGAGAGCAAATTTTGATGAAAGTTCAATCACACCTGAAAAATAAAAGTGCATTTCATTTGCTTCTCTCAAAAATAGGCACATGAATAAATGACAGCACAGCCCACGTTCACAAGGCGTCTCTGACTCTGCAGCAGCGGTGTCAGAACTGCTTCAAACCACTTCGAGGCAGACAGGATCTCTCTGCCAACAGCACAACTGCTGTTATTTCCTGCACCTCTCCAGCAATGTAGCCCATGTTTCACAGACAGTAGGATTTCATCACATCAAATATCCTCAGAGACAGAGAGGGAAAGTATAGTTCACAGCATCTCTTGACATTCTCCACAAGTGGAAGAAGAAGCAGCGGCAGCGAAGGCGTCGCCTACATGACAGCAGCAGAAACCGAGGCAGACAGGAGGGGGTCTTACGGGGTATATTTTGACGGATTTTATGAGTCCACTCTACAGCAGTGATATTTGACAAAGCTTTCATCAGTCTGACACCTTTGCGACCTTTTCAGAGTCATTCAAGTGGACACGAGATATTTGCCCACTGACAGCTGGCCCTTCGGCGCCATTCACGAGGATGACTTTTCTGACTGCTTCAAGCTTTGTTTCTCTCTCTGCCCCCACCCCCCGCTGTGCTGGCCTAGTTTGTATTGGGGAGATGTCTTCATGAGTCAAGAAAATGTGATATGAACTTTAGTAGCGCAGTGGAGATGAACGAATGCAATGCTTCTTTTATTTCACATTTCCCTCAAAGCAAATGTCAAAGTGAAAGGAAAAGTTTGTGCGTATTTTTGCGTCTGAACAAGCAGTGTTGATCTAGTTGCTTGTAATCCGTTACATACTGCATTACAAGTTGCTGGCTACAATTTGTAAAGTGACGAGTTCTTGTCCCGTCTCTGGACGGTAATCCCTTTTGCATTACCTTTGAGTTACTGTCACAAAAAAAACAAACAAACGAAAATAAAAAACGACATCAAGCCAACAACAGAAGAAAAACACAATCTGACATTCTGAAGTAGGACATTTGACCTGAATACCACTGATGGCCACAAACAAAACGAAAATCCAAAATTAACATTGCAACCAGCCGTTTACATCGTGTTGGGGGTGCACTGGAGCTGCCTTTGGGCGAGCAGGGGACACCCTGGTTGAGTTGCCAGTCAGTCACAGGGCACATAAAGACAAAAACATTATCGAGGCTTCAAATAACATTCATTCATTCATTCATCTTCCGAACCGCTTTATCCTCACTAGGGTCGCGGGGGGTGCTGGAGCCCATCCCAGCCGTCTCCGGGCAGTAGGCGGGGGACACCCTGAATTGGTTGCCAGCCAATCGCAGGGCACACAGAGACAAACAACCATGCACGCCCACACTCACACCTAGGGACAATTTAGAGTGTTCAATCCGCCTGCCATGCATGTTTTGGAATGTGGGAGGAAACCGGAGCACCCGGAGAAAACCCACGCAGGCCCGGGGAGAACATGCAAACTCCACACAGGGAGGCCGGAGCTGGAATCGAACCCGGTACCTCTGCACTGTGAAGTCGACGTGCTAACCACTGGACCACCGGGCCGCCCTTCAAATAACAAATTGCAAAAAAAAAAAAATCACCAGCAGCCAGCAAGGGGAGAAGCAAATGGCCAGATTGGAAGGGAAGAGCTGAGATTCACATCCGAAACCTGAGAGCCTT
>CAAKHF010017130.1:9479-24189 GCA_901007745.1 Hippocampus kuda
AAATAACTTTCCCCCCCCCCCCCCCCATTTGGTGTTCAGATGAAACAAAACAAAAGCCAGCACACAACTTTGGATGTGATGAGCATGGACTGAAAAAAGATGACACGGTATTTTCCACCAAAACAAAACATTTAAAAGACAACCACAAATGAATATGACTTGGCTACACCTGACCACAACAACAATTCCAGTTGTGAACGCCCCGAGTAAGTCAAGCAGGGACTGCATGGACGGCCCTAAATTCTATTTCTTGTAGTGCTGCCTCAATGTGATCCAGAGTGATAGGGCTGCAACTATCAAATATATATTTTATTTACAAGAATTGGAAGCATTGGAATGATATTTACTGACCCCGTATGTTGAAAACACAAAAGGAATTTGTCTTGGGTCGAGCCACTCTCGTATACCAGCAACAAGCAACCTTAACAACATTCTGTGAATCATCCCATCGATTCATCGGATAAACAAATTAAACTGCGTTATTAACTAATTCAGTAACAGCCAATTCTAGACCAAGTCTGAAACGACATTTAAAAACGTCTTTGGGAGTGAATGAGTTAAACACAATAACGTGCAGGCGAGATGCAGGTGCTTTTTGTCCACTTGGGGTCGCCATCCGCACGTTCTGTGACTTTTGAGTGTGCGTAACTTTGAGAAGGACCTGGCTTGGTGAGTGACGTGGGTGTCACAATTGCAGTTGGCTGGTGGTGACTCAGGGTGTTGTTTGCTTACCATTTGCTCAATAAGACAATTGGAAGTGCACCGGCTGCGTCTATTTTCACCGCTTGCGGGGGCATTACAATACATCTTAACTAGCAATGGTAGACCACATCAAATTAGCTTAATAGCAATAAACTGCAGGTGGCGATCATAGGCGTGTTGTTCTGGTAAACACTGCACTTAATCAGTACCAGCCAATTCTGGACCAAGTCTGAAAAGACGTTTAAAAACGTCTTTGGGAGTGAATGAGTTAATCTTCTTTTCGTGTGAAATGATTCCAAACTTTGGACATTCTCTGTCTTTAATGTGCTCTTCCTCCTGGCTCGCCACCAACACGCCAACCTAGTTTTTTTTTTTTTCCCCCCGCCGGTGGCGCGCATTTCCAAGCTGACGTCTTGCTTCCATTTTTTTTTTTTTTGGTCATCGATTTATTTGAGTTATTTGATTAATCATCGCAGCCCCACAGAGTGATGTAGCGGTTTTTTTGATGTGCCATTAAACATATCACGGCTGGATTTGAGTTGAGGGAGGGCTGCCATCAGAATGGAGGGTATGAGCAGGAGGGGGAGAGGGAGGTGCTCATGCGGTCCTGTACTGACCTGTACTGGAAGTTGACTGGCAGGCCACCCCCTGCCGTGCCCCCCCCTGCTCTCCCTCCCTCTGTGGGGTCGTCTGATCCACCCCAATGCGCCGGCGAATCTTCTGGCCAGCATCTAAACATATGGCGACA
Source organism: Hippocampus kuda (assembly GCA_901007745.1). NCBI lineage: Eukaryota > Metazoa > Chordata > Actinopteri > Syngnathiformes > Syngnathidae > Hippocampus > Hippocampus kuda. Next base: position 10,930 of record CAAKHF010017130.1, read on the forward strand.
GGAGGGGGTGGGGTGGGTGAAGAGGATGAGGGCGCAGGGCAGGCAGGGTGTGTGGGGAAACGGCACCAAAGTTCTTGCGCTGCCCTGACCGCTCCCCATCCCAACACACCCTCCACAACAGGAGTGTCATGGTCACGTGTCAGCCTCGTCACATGTTCTGTTTGGAAATCATGACTGAGGAGTGGATGCGGGAGGCACAAACTTGACCAGAGACCGGATTAAAAATTACGACGATGACGACCATTCGGTTTTCAGTGTGGCCTTTGGAAAAGGACCAAACCCATTTGTAGCAAGCGACCTCCGACAGGGCTCCACAATTCCGTGCCTTCGTTTTCTCTTCCAAACGCTATTCAAAAACAGCTGGAAAAATGACCCAAAAAAGATATGCTAAAATCGTCTTGTTTGTAGAACTATATTTAGCATATATCAACGCAGTGTTTTTAGAGTTTCATGTACTGATAATAAAGTTATCAAAACCTGTAAAAAATGTATGTTGCTGCAGTAGTTGGCCATTCTGACACAAAAATGGTGTCTTCTTGGTCTTAAACATTGTTGGCATGTACTTTACGTCAGTGGTTCTTATATAGGATAAACAAAATAAATATAAATAAAACACTGACTTGAATAATGATACAATTAAAATCATTGAAAGTTAAAAATTGTGCCAAAATAAATATTGAAAAGCAAAACATTCTAAAACGGAGAAGGCATGTCAAAACTTTTCACAGAATTATATTCTATGCGCCCCCACGGGACTGAACGGGGTATTTTGATTAATGTTGCGTTTGTGGAATATGAATTAAGCAGATAAATCCACTCGTTTTTATCCATTTGCCATTTTGCCTTGGCTCCGCTCATGAACGTCACAGCTCACCCGTGGGCACTCTGATGTCATTTGAAGTCGACAGTATGTGCCAGTATACAAGGCAAAATGGTGGAAAGATAAAAAGGGATGGATTTGTTTGCTTAATTTGTACCGCAATTTGACAACCACCGCAAGGTGCACTACGAAAATGAAGACTTTGGTAAGTAATGTGACAATAAATTAGGTCACAAGCACAATTGCAATGACTGTTTTGACTGCGGCGTATTTGCACATTCCATGAATGCATGCCCTCCGTTTTGACATCCAACAGGTTTCATTGTTTTTGGGAAACATTACCACTATCCCGTTCCAAAACTTCAACATTAAGGTTTTATCATGTTTACTTTTTTTTTTTTTTTGTAAATGAAGAGCCGTAACAATACACAGACAAAAAAAAAATCTGTCCCATTGATGAGTACTTTCCCATCGCGTCGCAAAGTTTTGTTGCCACATTTAAGAAGACTCTGCAACATAACCCCTGTATAGGAGGTAAAAGCAAGTTGTGCATAGTTGTCAGGTTGGTTGGGATTGTTTTTTTTTTTCAGCTGAACTTTAAAAAAAAAAAAAGCCCAATTAGCAAGCAGATGAAGGGTCTCCTACCTCGGGCAAGTCAGGCTGTCAGCTAAAAACAAACACCCACTGTTCAATGGATGAATATTTTATCAAATGGAATGGAATTGCCTTTATTGATGAAATAGTTTGCACATTAGAGCTTGCGTGTGTCAGAAAGAAGTGCCCCTCTTGTGCATGAACAGCACAAAGTGGACATACATTAAAGCAATCGGCGTTATTAGAAGTGGGACGCATATAGTACTCCAAAAGCAGCCACACCTTTCGTCATGTACTGTACATTTGTAACCTGTTTAGCCTGTTACATACACTGTACTTGTGCCTGTTTAAGAGAAAAGCACTATCATTTGGTCGATGACGATTCACGCTGGTGTGAACATATTTACAAGGGGGGGTTGTGGGCGTGACAACAACAAAAACTGCACAGGCCCAGATTGCATACTCAAACTTGCACGTTAGAAAAGGTAACAAAAACAAACAATCACGGGGGCACGCTCGGCCATATCGTTGCATCCCTCCCCCTCAACACCACCTCATTAATAGAAACTCGATTTGCGGACAGCTGCACTCGCGTACACATTATAGGAGAATTGATTGCACCCAGCACACAATGAAAAGGATGAACACCAGGGAGGGAGGGAGTGAAAGGGGAGTGAATTAATTAAGAGAACCAGGTGGTCAAATGTTGTGTGGAAAATCACTAGCTAATGACACATCACACTGTGGCCACGGTCTTGCGAGTGGACGCCTTCCTATTGTTGAGATACCGGGGCTTTATCTAAAAGCTGACCTTATGCTCCCTGGGCCACATGGCGCATGAGTGCTCGCTGCTCGCATATATTTCCACCTTCGCGAGGAATAATGGAAACACCGGAATGCCTCTGTGATATGAGCATTCAGTGAGGAGTCGTATGAATGAATGGCTGCTGTCATCACAGGGAGCTTCTGACTGGATACGCGAGCCAATTGAGTAATCCCTGCATTCATTTGCATTTCATCGGATAATGACATCGACTATCAATTGATGCAGAACGCTATTCAGACGCATTGGGGTGCAATTAGACAAATCTCATTAGGCATAAAAAGCAATGTGGTGCAGCTTTCGGGGGGAAATTGTGCACTCACTGCCTTATATGAACAAAAACTACAACATCTCAATATGTACCTGACATGTCTCTCTCCAAGTGGGAGGAATGTTGTTGTTTTTTTTAATCGTTTTATACGAGGGTGAATAAAAGGTCCTAAAATGTTAACTATGACTGCTGCTGTGATGGACTGAAGCAGTTATATGAGCCATGCAAGTGCAGTTTAAGTGGCAGCCAAGTAGTTGGGAGATCATTAGCAGTGCAACAACCATTGTCTCGCTGTGAAAACTCAAACTTTCACAACTAAAAACAAAAGAATCCGCCAACGTCCGCCGGTTATGACACCCGAAATGTGTTTGCAAACTCAAAAGGCAGCTGAGCACAATTGATGTAACAAAGAACTGCCAGTTTTATATAAACACTCGTAAACCGCGAGCGTCAAAGTGGTTGCGGATCATGTATTATAAAGTTGATTATTAAAAATAATTATTTTAAAAGAATCGTGTTTGCGAAGTCCGAGCTCCAGAGCAGCGTAGCAACGCGATGGAAAATGGCTCTTGGCCGCTCTTACCTGGCCTGTGCTTCGTCCAGGCTCTCGTCGGTGATGGCCATTATTTGCTGTAGGATATCCCCGATGTCTTGTTGGGGCTGGCCGAGGGACTGCTGTTTCCGAACAGAGTCCGGGTCGCCCACGTCGCCTGGCTGTAGTCCACCAAGTCCGGTGAGACCCGTCAGCATCCTGGTCTGGTCATCCATACTTTGTTAAAAAGGAAACTCGCCGTTTTCCTTCCTTTACGCGAATACACGCACACACGCACGCGCACACACACACGCACACAAATAGCTAGCCTGTTAGCTAGCCCGCAAACTAGTTTCCGCGACAAACATACACGCACGCTTCTTTGACGAATAGTAGGTAGTTGGCAACAGTTGTTGTCATGAAGCGGTTCACGCAAATACCCTAAAACATTGGCGTGTTGTTGAAAAAAAAACCGACGGGGGTGGGCGTGTGGGGGGGCTAAAAGCGTTAGCTAAGCACCGAGTGAAAAGCAGCTAGGTTAGTAGCTGCAACCCAGCGGCCAAGAAGAAGAAGCAGCAGCGGGGACACACACGCACGGTCCGTGTGGGCTCGCCTCGAACATTGTGGGATGAGTGATATCAAACAAAAATAAAAAATAAAACACCAGCGCCAGTCTCTACGGGTGGATTTTTCGCCGCCGTCGAGTCCAAAAATCGAGTGAAAGCGGGGAAGGGAGGACTCCGACGAGAGAGCGAGACAGAGCTCCTACCGCCACAGACTACGCTTGGCCATTGTTGTTGCTGAGTGTCGCGCGACTATGTGGGATGTGCTGTACTCGCTGGTGGTGCTGTGGGCGAGCTCGGCTTCTTCCACACTCACTTGCAACCCACACGATACTGCTTGCTAGCGGGTGGCGAAAAGTCCACTTCCCCGACAACTTGCCACCCTACGAATTTCATGGAGGTGGAATATGGTCATGGAACATTTTTTTTGCGACGCGACCCTCGGAGGGGTGGGGGGGTTTGCTTCAATATTTGTCCAGGTGAAAATCATTTCTCCCTCGTGGCAGGCGTTATGCATGGCTAGCCACTGACGTCATCAATATGTTAGTCATTAAACACTCTCTCCAGCCCAATAAAGGAAACGCTGGAAAATTTTGCAGAACGATATAAGAGCTGCAACACTGAAATCAGCTTTTGTACGTCCGAATGTAAAAACATGATTCTTATTCTTTGTGTGAACGATCCCCGTGAGGACATGCCGAAATCACAAAATGGATAGTAGTTTGTTGCAGTTTCGTTGCTTTACATTAATAAATGTATTTTATGGAGATGTAACGATTAATCGACACCCTATCGATTGCACTGGTCAAACGTTTTGGTGCCAAGAAAGTTTCAATTCTTTTAGGGTGCTTTGACGTCAACGGTTTTATTCTAAAAAGTGCCCATAATATGCGCAACAATGCAACACTACAACTTTTAGTGAGGCAGTATTTGTCTATTCAAACATGTCCATACAATATTTGTTAATTTTTCGTGCAATATCATGAATGAGGGCAATTGTTATCGCATCGAGCATGTTTCGTGAAAAAGAAATCACGCAAATGTGTTTAAAAATGGCAATATTAGCAGTGAACAGATTTTCATCCAAATTTCCCAGAAAAATAATCTACAGATTAATCTATCATAAAAATAATCATTAGTTGCCACTTTAACAATCTGTAGAGTTTGACAGCACTGTATAGCCAAAATAATGTGCACTGTTTTGCTGTTTTGACTGGGCGTTAAGGCAAAGGGAAATGTGTGATAATAAACATAGAACAGGAAATGCAATTTACTGCAACATGGGAAATGGTTCCGGCCGCTCAAAACAATGGCAATTCATTAAATATCAATTACACATGCAAATGAGGTTCTCAAAGCAGTTGCTAACATAAATAACATGTAGGTGAAAGCATAATGGCCACTGACTTGCATGACAATGAGAGCTTGCCAACTGTCCATTACTCTCCCCAAGGCGGCGTCAAAGGGTGAGAAGTTTTACTTCTAGTTTTACTATTCAGCTATTACCGTCTCTTTATTCTAAGTGCCTACCCAATGTGGCATCCGAGTCAAGATTTTATGTTTCCACCTCCCTCGGCGATTTACATTATGCTTATTAAAGGTATTGAATCATGTTGTTCTCATCATCATCTTTAGTTTGGAAGATTACATCACCCAATTTAAAATAGAAAGTCATATTTGAACAACCTTATAGCTATGTTGCCTACCATGCTTGTGTAATGTAGGCCTACAAATGTTTTTTTATTTGTTTGTTTGGTTTTTTTGCCATGCACATTGTGATGCGGGCGCCGCAAGGTGGCATTGAACTCAATTCATATCACTTGACAAGAAGCGGCTTATGAGCAGGGGCATTCTATTGTTTATTGCCACTCCCAGAGGCTAACCGTCAAACTTAACATCAAACTAAGAGATTACATGTTGTGCATTCAAAATAACCAAATAACTTTGCCTTGAGAATGCCTCAGCTAGCTTACCGCTAACACATAAGGGAAAACAGCATTTATGGAGTCACGGTTAGCATTGATGTTTGTCATGCTATTACCCTTCAAGCGAATGATATTTGAACACAAACTGTGCAGCAACACATGCAGACACACAATATCACATGGTAAAGAGTTTCTTAAATGCCATGGCTACAGTTAAATGTTTTATTATGTCAACATCATACATGACGTGTGTTAGATTTTGTAAATTCCACCGTATAGTGATCACATCCTGAGGTCTAAAAACTATCTGCTAAATGAGACACATCACTTCTACGACTCACAAAAGTCTTTGGGTAACCGCTGCTGCTGTGATGGCTTAAACGTAGAACTAAAATGGTGTGTAATGTATGCAAAAAGATGTGCTGATGACAATCAAGAAGGGTGCTAATTAGGCGCATCAACATAAACCTCTGTAATCTGTTTCAGTTCAGTGAGCTGCGAGGAGACAAAATAGCCCATCTGATAATGCCAAAGTGGTCGAATTTACATCACGCGAGAGACAATGCACCGGAAAAGCACAACAGAAGAGAATCATCGTATCACTGGCAAGCCAACGAAACATCGCATCAGTTTCCACTTTGAAAATGATGACAGCACAGATTGAAAAACTTGTGTCCTTGTGTTTCTTTTTTTTTGCAAACTGGGCAATTCTACTGCAGTTTATCACTCAGTTGAGAGAGACAGCCTTCCAAGACGAATGGCTGCTTGGATGCGTGCGTAGGAAAGGCCGATGCAGCAGGCCCAGATGTACTATGAGGAGATGATGGGTGTGCATAAGGTAGTAGCGACCAAACTGGCGCCGCTTTATGCTGACTCTCCACACATCAGTCCACAGCAATCTGGGGCTAATCAATCTCAAGTTGGAGACAGCAAGTACGTAAGCAATAGAGTAAACACTAATAGCAGTAGTAACATCGCTCCTGATGTTGTACAACTGGAAACACGACCAAGGTCTGCTGTCACAGTGTTTGTTTTTGTCTCTACAGCATTTTTATACTATTAAAATCTGAGAGGTATATGTTCAATTTTGTCATTAAAGTGAAAAGAGTTTTGTAATTCTAAGTGTCTATGTGCCACTGGTGCCTTTACTCTAGGTAAGCAGAGCTGCAAGTATTGATTGGATTGTGATTGTGATAAAGAGCACTGAATTACTTGACAGTAGTGGGTTACTTTAGGATGAGAGTTAAGCGTCATGGGTTTCTTGAACAAGCATTTTGTGACAAATGAATTTTTTTTTACTCAGTTTAATTCTGAATCTTTGCAAGCGGGGCAATAAAAATCAGCGACTACAATGCGTGCTTACTCACTTTGAATGTGGCTGTGCTCAGAATCCCATTCAAACTCATGTAAAAACGGACGCTCGCACACACCAGCCGACATTGAAAGTGCCTCTTTATGAACCCCCCGAATAAAGTTCAGCTGCGCTAATCGGCTTTTCCTGACATCTCTTTTGCTTTCTAGCAGAAGCTCGAAGGTTTTCTGTGCTAACACGGACTGCCAATTCATAATTCCCCCCACCTTGATTTCGGCTTCAGTTCCAGCTAAAGGGAAAAACAACTACAAAGCAGGATCATGCTACCACCACGGCCAAAAAGTTTACCTTGGCTTCAGACTATAACAAAATCGCCCAATGGCAGTTATGTGCCGAATATGTGAGGGTGTGCACACTTGTGCATCCACATTTTCAAGTCAGTTATAGGTCACATTAACACAGGGGAAAAAAGTTTTGAAATCATTTACTTTGGTCTCATTTTTACAGCACCAAAAAAAAAAGGTACATTATTTGAACAGGGGTGTGTTGGGACTTTTTCAAGACAAAATTATAATAGAACCGATTTTGTATACCAGCATTGTTATCTCTGGCAAAATGTTTGCACGCAGTAACACCCACAATCTTGTAAAATAAACGCTCGCCTCCATAACAAAGCTTGCTTGCTTGCTTTCATTGTGAGTCTACAAACAAGAAGGTGAGCCATGTCTCACCTTTTATCAAATAGTTCAAAAAGCAAACACTGAACTCCTAAACGGGCCATTGAGGTTTGGCTCGAGTGTTTTGTCCCTCACACTTTTGAGTGACAAGCCGTAAGGATTACCATCTAATGCTAAAGTAATTGCATTTGACTGCCCGGAGAAAAGCTTCCTTGCAAGTGAAGAGACGACAGTGCCTTTGTGGACCTTGCACTTTTTTTTTAATTGTTGTCGATTCATTTAAAGGATCATTTCTGTGAAACTTCCTATTCATTTGGATGCTTAAGGTGCCCTCCTCTCACCCCACGAGCATCGAGCCTCATTTTCATCTAAATAAGAATCGATCTCTCCTGCTGTGCGCCATCCTCCCTCGCTCACAACTCTCACGGTCACAACCCTGCTCGTCTTTTTTTTTTCCTCCTCGCCTGTCCCTCTTCTCCCGTCAGCCCCCTTGAACGCCATCCCACTGAAAATGTCACCCCCGCTCTAGTCAAGATCATAACCACCAATGCACGCACACGACAGAGGAGGAAAAGAGACATTCCCTCTTCTTCGTGCTGCACCCCCTACAAATGACAAATTACGCAGGAACATTAATTAGTGAATAGTTCCAGGAGATCGGAGTGATAGCAAACAAAGCTTCTGACTGACTGGTACAATGTCAAAAGCTTCGTTCTGCCTCAGCGACCCAGCCAAATGCAAGAGAATGGGGGGTGAGTCACTGTGGGGGGAGGGGCTTTCTCTTGAATGGTCAGGGGACACTGATGAAGTGAAATAGATGCAGCACCAAAAGATAAAGGAGAGTCGAACGGGCCCGAGGAAGAGCCCGGGCAAGAAATAGAAATATAAGACAGGCTGAGGAAGCATGGTACTTCTTAGTATACGTGCTGTATTCGTTTTAAAATTTACACCATCGACTGTATGCTCGGTGTCAACCCTTATGTGTGCAAGTATGAAAAAACAAAACAAAAAAAAGAACATCTCTGGACATGAAACTATTCTTAACACAAAATAATACCTGAATATTTGTGGACTCCGGATCATAAAACCCGAAAAACTTCCTTTTCATTTTAAAAAAACATGTATGTGTGTGCTTTCATGACATCATGTCTTTGAGGCTTATTTTTCTTTTTTTTTAAAGAGGTGAGAAGGCATTTTGTAAAGACAGAACAGAGGCCCCAAGCTTGAAACAAATGTTTGCAGGACAGCCACTGCCACCGGCTGGACGCTTGCATGAATTACATCAATTATCAACACGAGACTTTTTACATGAACAAGCGTAGGGTTTTTTTTTTCGCATTATATAGCAGAAATAAAACACGCGAATCAAAAACAGACTTTTTTTTTCTTTATACACAATTCATACATGGTCTATTTAATGTGACTGTGTGCTTGGGGATGTAAACGGAGCACTGATTAGGTCCTGAATGACATTGGGAGAAAGATCCTGAAATCCTGCTTGAGCCGCTGGGAGGGGGAAAAAAAAAAAAAACGGATCCATATGTTTAATTACGATGACCACTACTACTATAATACCAAGAAATACTGAATAATAATTACCTAAACGGCCACTGGTCTCTTTTACCACCAACTGTGACAACTCCTTGACGGACTGAAGCTCTCGTGCGAGTTGACACTGAGCGTCCGTCTGTGCATTAAAAAACAAAATCGACAATGACACGATAAAAGACTAAATTAATGAACATGTATGGACAGTAGAATAGGCTGGAAATGTGTGTGGGAGGGGGGAAAAAAAAAATCACAGTGTATGTACCACAAGAGTTGCCGTAGTTCGCAGCGTGGACTGTAGCCTACGGAGGAGGTCACGGTAGTCAGGTTTGCTCCGAATTAACTGGTACTGTGAGGACTGGGCCACACACGTGTGGTCTAAAGCGATGGCTTCCTTTTGGCCCTGAGCCAGTTTCCTGTGACAAGAAGGACAACAAACCATCAGTATAAAATGAAAAAGGTGATTGTTGCTCAATATTTCACACACTCACCTTTCTAATTCTTCTGCCTTACTCTGGTGTTTGAGTGCGAGTGCTCCCCATGACTGATTTTCAGCTTCAATCCTAAAACAACAACAAGTCATTATTTTAATTTCTTTTAAGTGTGGTGAATTCATTCCCGATAGTCTTATCTAAGACCATCAAACCTGTTAATAGTATTTTCGATCACCATAGCTGTCCGTGCTCCATGCTCACCAATCCTGAAAGCAAATTGTGTGAGAAAAAAAAAAATCAATTAAATAAAAACATGCAGGGAATAACCCGATTTACCTTTGGTTCTGTTCTTCACTGCTCATGCTCTTGGTCACGGATTTGCACTTTTTCTTCAACTTCTCCACTGAAGGAAAAAAACAAAAAGGTTTGGAAATTAATTCCAAAAGCCTCAGGTAAGAAGTGGAGAATCAGCTATTTTGTGCACCTTGTTTCTGAAAAGACTCCGGGGAGGAATTGGGCACTGACTGGAGCGAATTGTGAAGTCTATCTGTGGCCAGCTGTAGACAAGAGATATATTTTTTAAAATAGAGGGTGTTCCAGAAAATTCTACATCCTTTAGAAATTGATTAGTCTGTGTGGAATTATGATCACTGCAAAGCTTCATGGACAGAGATTTTGCTTTGACTGCATCTTAGAATTGAATTATTTGATTCAACGTTTCAGCTCTATTTCAAATTAAGTCACTTTGTTTAGGAACACTATATTGCATTTTCATTCTGGCTGTGACCTTACCTTCATTGCAGCCTTCATCAATATACTCAACCTCTCTTGTTGTGATAAGGACATGCTGATGGGCTTGCACAAAGCTATATTTCGAAGAAAAAAAAATTACTGTACTACATATTCACATGGTCATTTTGATGAGTAATGCGTTCAACTCACTTTGATACGGATTGGAAAGTGCGGACAGGGAGCGCCTTGTCAAGGTGGCTCTTCTCCATGATTTTCTCCGTGCAGTGGACCTTGCAGGCGGACAGGATTTAGGTTCCTCTGTGCTTCCAGATGCGATTTCCGCCATGTCTGTGTCCGGATGTTCTTCTCCAGCATTGAGCTTCTGTGTGCCGGGTAACAGTATTTCAACGCGGGGTGATTTTTGTGAAGGGATGCCTTCTGGAGCACCAGGGGATGAACAACGCTTGGGTGACTGCTTGACCTGAATTCAAAAAATACTGTTTATTAGCCTGTTATCTAAAGCAGTGTTTCACATCAAACTCCTTTGAATATCAGTGCAGATCGCAAACGCCACCCCAAATTACATTTAAAAACCCTAACATAATAAACACCACTTGTGAAGTCAGCACAATTCAGAAAGTTGAAAATGTTCTCGTTACATTTGCCAGTATTCTTCATTGATCTTGCACGTTCCTAGCAAGAAAATACCAATGACAATATAATTGAAATCTTTTGGTTGCATTTTGTGCAATTGGGAGATTTAATTTTAACTATATTCAATATGGATCAAGTTCATGCTCAGTTTCTTTATCAGGGGCTATGAAGGTGCTGTGAACACGTAAACGTGCACTCGAACCTACTTTTGACCAATTCATTTTCTTTATTGCTTTTTAACAACTGAATGGGAAAATGCGAACAGTCATAATGTTAAGTTACGAACCACTGAGCTCCAGCAACTGACATAAATGTCAAATCGATTAAACATACGTACCTCGCTAGTGCCTTCCGCAGCGGCGACAAGCCCGCAACTGCAAAACATTTTAATGAGTGCACATTATGTGAAATACTTGAACCCTCACGACAAGCGGCATTTTTAGAAACAGTTAAATTGACATTGGCCGACATTTTAATTTGTCGTGCAAGTTAGCACGCCCAACCCATTTAGCACTGACACAGGCTACTTAAATGAAAGTGACTCTCAGACAAGGTCAAAAAGGCTTTGATAATGCCTGGATTTCACTTAACTACAACAGAACGTTTCATAACAACTGGAATCAAAAGCAAACAAACCAGTGTTGATCAGGGGACGAGGATTCTTCCGCCATTTTTTCTTTCAAACTCCTGACATCGCGCGCCTAACTAGCCCCGCCTTTTTTATTCACCGTTGCACTATGGGAGCTGTAGTTTTAATGACGAACTCGCTCAACACATTAGGTTTTACGTAAGCTAAAATCAAATAAAAAACACAATCTCCAAAAGTAAATAACATTGTTTACAATATTTGTACTGTCATTCAACAATTATATGAAGTGTCACACTGAAGATTTTCGGTCAGTTCAATTTGCACTGTACATTACCGACATTACTCATTACCAGTCTTAGCCTGTAAATACCCACAGAAATTGACACTCACCTTGACATCATATTTATGTACCATCTCATGCCTTACAGACTGTATATACAATGCTGTTTAATGCACTACTAATATAATCTTTCAATTATTTTCACAGGGAAGCAAAAGCTGTCCATAAAATGTTATTGGCTCTGTTTTATGAAAAATGACCACATTATATTGTACTTGCAGTCCTCGTATTGGTTTCATTGGACATAAAAAAAAAATCAATGGCTTTCCCTTGCACTTTCAGTTCAGCTGCTTCATTTTTTTGTTTTTGTTTTGAGTTGCGTAACAATCGACAAAATGTTCAAAAATAAAAAATCCTGCTTATTATACGGACATCAATACCGATAACCTTCCTTTAGAGATAGATAAAACTAAATGGCATGGTAATTCTTGTCTCCAATATGTGTCCCCGGAGCTATCCAGACTAATCTGTGATTGAGAAAAACAAACACTTGACAGACCTAATTGTTTGTAAGTCTTTTTATAATTCTGTTAGAGATGTCTTTTCACTTTTTACAAAATCAAGGAGAGTCATCAAAACAGCTCGTTAATTCTCTTGGAGAATGCCCCTCTTGTGTGTCTGAGTGTATAACTCTGCTGGCACAGTCTCGCACTCCTCTCAATACTGCTCTTCATGGCCTTGTGTGGCTGTGGGGAGGAACGGATGAAGTTTGGGGATAAAAGAGGAAAAAGAACAAAGTGTAACTGATGAAAATACATTAAGGGAATGGGACGGGGAGGACCGGACTGAGGGAGTGGAGTGTACAGCGCTGCCCGCCATGACGATCTCACTTCTCTTATCTTCCTTTCCCAAGTCTCCTCTCCCTTTTAGAGTACATAAGGACCATGGGTGCTGATGGCAGGAAGAGTTCAAGAAGGCACCCTCAGAGTTCCTTTGCCAAGCAAGAACTGCAGTACACGGTCCACAAATAGGGCGGCGAAAAAGTCCACCACCAGAACCTGGGCAATGATCATTTTGAACTATGGGGAAAATACAGGAGACCATTATTACAAGAGAAGCACACTAAAACAACTCATGAAAAAGAATGTGTCAATCCACCTCAGTCGGAATATCAACGAGGGCAAACTGTTCATTGAACTCAGGTGAAGAACCAGAAAGAAGTCCCACAATTGCTAAGCCAGACAAAGCGATGCTCCAAAGTAGTGGTCTATTCTCACTGAGAGACTCCATGAAAGGGTGACCCTATGCAAGAGAATGAAGAAGCATTATGTTGTTATACTATGAAGTATATAGAGGCAAGAATACTGTTCCTCGGTTTATGACGGAGCATAATCTTCTTGTCCCACACAAGTCATAAGTGCAGCAAATATTCCATTGAAAAACAATTTGAAGCCAAAAAATATTTTAAAAAAGGACAATAACTGAGCAACAGAAGGCACCATGCCA
>CAAKHF010017130.1:24483-41633 GCA_901007745.1 Hippocampus kuda
TTTTCCGCCTTTTTTTTTTTTTTTTACCTTGGCGGACTTCTGCTCTGCGCCTCTTTGTAAAGAAAGACCAGACTGCAGAAGTGGACTGCGAACTGCAGCAGCACCGTCAACACGGTATAAAGATTGAAGATGTTCGGTAAGGGTCGCTCCCGGGACAACGTTTTCAGCGGCTGAGTCAACGAGAGGGGGATACACAGCGTTATTCTGAGATGAAGAGGAATCACAAATATTTGATTGGGGGGGCTATTTTCTGGAAACAAATTTTCACCTTTGAGCGAGAGATGAAGAGAAAGCAGCCGGCCAACAACAGACCCTGCAGGGTTGCCTGGAAATCGCTGAACTTGACCCCCTCCAGGTAGAGCACGGACTGACTGTAGGCGAGCACCAGGGCATTGAGAGCAAGGATCTTAAACATCTGTAGCGTTGTAACCAGGGTGCAGCGGCCTTGCTTGATGACATGACAGACTGGACGGAGACGGAGAAAGGAAGCCATTTCAGGTGTGCAAGCAGACTCAACTGTCAATGTGACATTTGTTCACTCACTGCACTGAATGGAGGACAGTTTGGAGGTGAAGGGGGCGGCGATGGAGGCGTCACCCAGTTTGACGATTTGCACCTGATCGTCTTCGAGTTCCCGCAAGACTTGACTTATCCTTTCCTGTAAAAAAAAAAAAAAAAACATTTTTGCTTTATTATCCCAAAAAACAACAATGAAAAAAAAAAAGTATCAACAAGGTAATGAAATTGAAGGTCACCTTTTGTGCTGCGAGTTGTTCCTCTCTCTGGGCCATTATCCTCTGCCGGGCACCTCTGGAACTCGGTTTGCCTCCGGCATTGACAGGTAGCGAAGGCCGAAAGTCAACGGCAGGCGCCTCCTTCTCTTTCCCTCGTTTCTTTTTTTCTGGCATGCGCTCAGGGGCGTTGGCTAATAGCGCGACACCTGTGTAAACGTATCAGAACCAACGTTCTTGACGGTGAAGAGAAAATTGGTCACATATTGTGTGGACAATCTTACCGATGTGGGCATGTTTGAGAGCGCCGACGTCATTTGTACCGTCGCCGCACATCAGTGTTACATAACCCAGCCCCTTCAGACTGGTGATGACAAATTCCTGGAACAACGCAGAGATGCAAATTCCCCACTTAAATGAATTCTATTCCACTTTGCTTGCTCTGGACTCTATTCCGAGAAGTCGATATCATTGATAGCTTACATAACGCTTATGAATCCCAACCTCTTACCTTCTGTTTTGGACTGACTCGCGCAAACACTTGTATGTGAGGTAAGAGGGCGTGCAGCAGCCGGGAGTCGCAGCACAGTCTGGCCAGCCCCTCCCCGGTTACACACAGGTCATACTGGTGCACAAAGGAGGAGACCGAGGGAGGCGAAAGGGGTACGTGCACAGTGCCATCGATGGACTCCCACTGCCACCCGCCTGGGTAACACACAGCACCATAATCATGTCCTACTCTATATTATTCTATCCTCCCTGAGCGTTCGGAGTGCAGTTCTCGCAGATTGTGAACAGCTCTTCAAAAGGTCTTGCGTCCTTGCACAAAGCTGTTTGTTGGGAATTTCAGTTAACGTTTCCATAAAAATAACAGTAACTAAAGAGAATTTCACGTAGTATATTTACGCAAACACATCCAAGCTAGCATGATGCTAACACTTCATGTGAAACACTGCAGACGGGCTAGTGTTAAATACGAGTGTTATTGGATACAACTAATCAGTACCAAAATTGCAACAGAATAAGGTATTACCACATACTCAGTATAATTTAACTTGACTTCAAAAGATTCGAAACACCTCTCAGTATGAACTGTAACCGGAATCACTGATGGTTGGGAGTTTTTTTGATTGTGCAAGTGTACCACATAATGTTGTGGCTGGTAAGCGCATCCAATTTCCTACCGTGAGATGATTGCATTATAAGTGTTCGTTCCTTTTGGAGGAAGTGGAGTTCCTTGGCCACATGGCACGCCGTTAAGGGGTTGTCTCCTGTGATCATCACCACCTGAGAGAGCAAGAATACGAATCATCGGAATTGGAACAAAAGCAGCGTGGCGTTGCGTGACCTTCGCATTGCATTGCATTCGTTACATGATGAGATGCTTCCTGGATCTCTCTGATGACCGCCCTGCTGTCACTCTTCAGGGGGCAGGTCACGACCATGAAGCCGGCAAAGTTCAAGTCACATTCCAGGGAACTGCGGCTCATCTCCCGAACCTACAAAACACAAAGATCCAAATAAATTCAAAGTAAATATAAAGTGCACTTTTAGGAAACAAGAGACAGGACAAACCTGCTGATGACTTAAATGTCCCATCTCTTTGTAACCCAAAGCAAGCACTCTCGCCCCTTCCCGGGAGATTTCCTTGTGCACTTTATCATAACTCTCAGGACGCTCTGAAAACTACAAGCACAGCCACATGATTCGAACAAACCCTTTTTCAACAATTAGATGACACATTTGAGACAGAGCGAAATATATAACCATGGCTTTGAGTGTCTCCGGGGCGCCTTTAACCGTGGAGATGTAGGAAAGTTCTGTAGATCCCAGCTTCTCGTAGGAGGCCAGAACTGACATCCTCTTGAGAGCGCTGGCAAAGTGGAAACGCTGATGGATCTTGAGGCCCTGGGTCTTGATGCTACGTGAGAAGACCTTCTCATCTGGTTGAAGAGGCAAGATTAAGAAGCTTGTTTCACTGGCGAACTAGCATTGGGAAAAAGTCCACCTTAATTGTAACAAATTTCGTTGCATTATTTGAATTCACAAGAGGAAACATAACCACGAAGGGATTCAAACCCTAAATCTTCCGATCTGAAATCTTATCCGTGACCCTTCGTATCCATGTCCTTACGAAAACGCTACCTTTAGTGAGGGTCCAATCGGCAGCGGTCAGCATGGCCTTCTCCAATGGATCTCCGACCAATTGTCCGTCATCTAGAGTGACCAGTGAGTGGCAGGTCGCCACGACCCGATGCGTCTCCACCGGGATATCCGATACGGGCATCACGTCTTTCCCCTCCCTAGTCAAGATACAAATCCATCGAGATGGATTAAATAATATAATACAGGCGTGGAAAGAATCACCGCTCCCTCACACAGGTACAATCAATAAGGAGCCTTTTACCTGAGGCCCGCTACTCCTCGCACCACCAGACTATCGCTAGTCAGTGTTCCCGTTTTGTCAAAACAGCAGACCTCCACTTTCCCCGCAAACGGAATCCTGAAGGGCTCGGTACAGAATACATCTAAACGCAAGGACGGACGGGAATGAGCCACGATAAATGCGCTAACGGGGCCGTAAACGCAATCGTGCTTACAAAGTTTGGCCAGGGCGATGAGAGATGTGTTCACAGCCAGAGAAAGCTCAATGGGGAGTTCCGGTGGAACCACCGAGGTGAGGATTAAGGTGCACTCCAGGAAAAGCTTGTAGCGGTTCCTGCTGAGGTCCTTGGTCCCTAGTGTCGGACAGTTAACACTCGGACACTATGTATGCCAACGGAACAAATCGCCATTGTGCAAACCTCACCTTCCACCCACACGTAGGCAGCGGCTGCAATGGCGAACACCAGGAGGAAGAGGATGAAGATGAATGTCTCCAGGTTGTTTGCCGTGACTCTCTTCACACCAAAGAGGATGGTGCGCAGAAGTTTACCCTGCATGCAAACGCGTTTCCTGATGACATTTACCGCCGACTCGGTGAGTGACACTCACATGAAGAAGAAATGCACCTGAGAGGTGTAGAATCCAGTTCGTAATACGTAGGCCATGCAGCCATTGTCGACAGCTAAACATTGGAAAGGAAAAGATAAAGGAAGGTGACACACTCATGGAAATAATGACTTTGAGGTTTTCATCTCGTCTGGAAAAGACTTGTAGCAAATGCACTACACATTGACCAAAACCTTTTGACTTAATGTGACAGCTCACCAAAATTATTTCGCTTATATTTACATCCAGTACAAAACTTATTAGCTTACGTTTGAGTCCAGCGCTGGCCTTTACAGGGGGGCTGTGCTGTACCACTTTGGTGCCCCCAGAGATGACGTGGAGCCGAGAATCTGCTTGAAGGTCGAGGATTTGACCAGGGTCCAAGTCCTCCACCGGTTCCTGAACAAAGCCGCAAAATGTCAGCGGTTATTGGAATATCAACACAATAAACACAAATTTTTTTATTTAGCAAGTCAAGACATTTAAATTCTGTGTAGCCAAAATACGGTTCTACCCAGACGATAATGGATCATATTTTCCCATTATTTGGACAGTAAACCACATTACCTTAGTTTCCTTTCCATTCTCGCTTATTCTTACATTTATTATAAAACAGAATAATGAATTCTGTCAATTTTTTTTACAACAACAAAACAAAACCAAAGCAGTAAACATGACACAAGAAGCCTGGAGGAGACAAATCCCTTGTGTGTTCTCCATACTTGGCCAATAAAGATGATTCTGAGAGTTTCAAATTTTATAAATCTCATCAATTTTATGATAATTCTGCTAAACAATAAAAGCTCGTTTTTTCGTGATTAATTTGTTCCACAAAGTGAGACTGAAACCATATCATGCAAAAACTGAAGCAAAATTTCCCATAGGTAACAATGTAAATCCAATTCATCCGTTCCAGACACCCAAAAATAACAACAAAAATACATTTTACAGAGAATAAATCCAGTTTAAAACTGAGAACATTAAATTAATATGAATAACATGGAAAAAATAAAAATGCCTTCTGGCTTTATTGCAGACTCTGGATGACATTTCAAAGACAGCAAAGGGGAAGGAAGTGTGAGAGGTTATCGTTTGGAAGGAAAACCTGGCATGTCGCGATCCGGCTATGAACTCTTTCTCAAATATCTGTTTTTTTCCCCCTCATATTCTTACTTTCATTTGAGGCACAGACTCTCCAGTCAGCATGGCCTCATCCACGATGCAGCGACCACGCAGTAGAAGCACATCGCACGGTACCAGGTTGTCCTGGGGGGAACGTCCTGGAGACCAGACCAATACACACTAACCGTCCCCTCATTTTTAAAGAAGTGCCGACAGAGGAAATCTGGTCTGACACTTACCAATGGAGACAAGGTCACCTGGAACGAGCTCATCACTCGAGATGGGTCTCCACTTACGGTTCCTATAAACCTGCCACAAGCACCCCGTGTTAAACTGAACGGCTTTGCAGACAAATGGGGTGTGTAGCTTGGATGGAAAGCCAACCTGGATCATGTAGGGCTTGTTCCCCATGCGCCGGATCTCAGACATGTTCCTCATTTGCTGCTGGACCAGGGAGGCTTCGAACGCCACCAGCATGAAAAGCGTGAACACACTGTAGTACCAGTACTCGTCTAAGCACCACAGCCCCACACAGAACACCTGAGGTATGAAAAGCACAAACAATTAACAGCACATCCTATTAAACGGAAAGGCGATTTTATTTATATGGCCCATTTCAACTTCATGTGCTTCACACAACCAAAAGCACAACACCTAAAAGCATTTACAAACAGCTAGAGATGCCCATAGGCAAAGAACGTACATTGAACGTTTACAAACAACAACAAAAAAGGTAGGGGGGAAGCATCATTTTAAACCTGGATTTAAAAGCATTTGAAGTTGAGGCTGACTTCACATCTGTTGGCAGTTTATTCCACTTGTGTGCAGCATAACAGTTAAATGCTGCTTCACCATGTTTGGTTGGGCTCCACTCATTGACCCAAGTCTGCAGATGTATTTCATGTATTAGTGCCATAAAAGGAGAAACATTCCGACAAACCTGGAAGACAAAAAAGGGGGCAGTAGCCCGCTCCCGAAATAGCTCCAAGAAATCGGGAACGATCATTTCGGCATGATTGGTGCCGTAGCGTTTCTCCGCCGCTTTGAGGTCGGCTTCCTCCTGGTAGCCGCGCCACGACTGGAAGTGGCCCATCGGGTGGTTGATGGGGAATGCGATGGGAAAGAAGCATTTTTTTTCTTTGTGGTCAAAAGTGTAACGGATTTTCTGAAACTCAAATGACAGAATCTCGTCTCCATTTTCATCCTGTGTCAGGGGGAAAAAAATATTTCAGTGTCTGTAGTTCCACTGGAGAATAACTATGTTTATAAATATAATGCAGGAGGAAAACTAGGAGCTAACTGGAGTCCAGGTCCGAGCTCACCTGGTCCCTCTGTAGTGCCACAAGCTCAGCAGAACCGTTATTGGGGGTAGGTACAACCTTTGCCAGTGTAGCCTTATTTGGGTCCAGTTCCTGTTGGTGAACAGGTGACAAATCCACACAACCATTAAAAACATTATCCGGAACTCAATATGTGACATTGGATTTCTCAAAAAAATAAACCCTAAAATTTTACATTGTACTTTGTAATTGCAATGATAGCAAACGAGCTCAAATCCAATCCTATCTGCAATTTCAGACTTTTATGTACCTTGAGAACATGTTTCAAAATCAAGGCCACGTTTTTATTGAATGAAGAATATCAGTACCGTGGTGCACCCCAAAGAAGATTGTAAAAGGTGCTAAAATGTAGTCACGCGAAGTGAGCATAAGGACTAACTACGGCAGGAGAATTGCTATCAATCTTTCTGTGTGTGTTACTCACCAAGCGGAACTACTATCAGCTTTTAGAAAAATTCCGTTGCTTGTTTACTTTCAAACTCTGCTTGGAACAAACGTGAGTGATAGCACGCACAGTGTGATCATGAGATTACCATTTTTAGAGTTCCAACCATTGACATCTGGTCGTTGAGACTTCAATCTCTCTCTTCTCTCCCATTTACTATCAGCTTCACACAAAATGTACGAAGTGTATTTTACGCAGATATTTGTGATCACGTCATTATGTTATTTCCTTTTTGTTTTCCATAGAGCACTTAATTAATGCGAATCCTGTTGTTCAGTGTCTTAGATAAATAAAATTGCATTTAAAAACATGAAATGCAGGGCCAATTGTGGATACGTATCAATATAATGCAGGTGAATATCCTCTTTTTTTCCCGATCTTCTGGGTGAAACATAACTGTGTGGCCCATTGAGAACATGGTTTTGACACAGCTGCAGCTATCACTTGTATTATGGAGATTTTTTTCTCAACTGAGTATAAAAATTTAACTCATGGAATCACAATTCCACCATTTTAGCTGTAGAAATGGTACAAACAGTTATCCAGGAGTACAGTGTGAGCACATGAACACAGAATAACAGTTCAGAAGTAGAATGTGACTTCTGCTGTAACCTTGTTCATTGATGCTGCCCCTCTGTGATTCCCATGAAGTTGACAGATCAAATGTCAATGGAATATCGTCATTTTTGTGATGGACTTAGTTTCTGTTTACCTTGGAACAAGTAAGCCAACAGTGGGCGTGCACAGACCAATAACCGGACAGCGCCGTGAGGACGTGAGCGATCCCGATGGCAGCGAGAGCCAGAAGGCCTGCCTCCGGATACTCCGACGCACCGTACACCCCCAGCCACACGTACAACCAGCCCGGGTAGAGGACCGTCAGGAACGGGAGGACGGTGCCGTGTAAGAGCCGCGGCCTTCGCCTGTAGAGCGTCACTGAGCTGACCAGCTCGTCGCCGGTGCTATTGTCATGCTGAGTGTGGCTCAGCGAGGGGGCTGTTCGTAGCTCGCCCGATCCATCGACGCCGTCCGCGGTCATTTCGTCCTCTTTTTTGGCGTTGTTCATCGTACACTGCTCACCCCCTGGGCCTCTCTGTTATCCACCACCGCCCCGTCGCGGTGATGCCGGCAAAACGCGATTCTACACACGAAACGGCGCGGCGCGGACACCCGCAGCTGCTCCTCTTGTTTTATGCTGAGATGGAAGAAATTTCATCTGTGCTGTATGTTACACATACGTACAGCGCATTTGCCAATAAAGTTGTATTCAATTGTATTCAATTCAATTCAATTCAAAACGTTCCTGAGTGCTACCTTCAAGTGGCCAATTCCTCTCTATGGTCCCTCTTCATCAACGATCGTTTCCGCATACGTCAGCCCGTAAGATGCGTACGCATGCCTTGATGAATAAACCGTGGAAAACAAACTGTTCCGCCCCTTCATGCAGGCGCACTTTACGTATGAACATCTTCGCACAAATATGAACCATTTTCATGAGAAAAACGACATGTTTGGGTATGAGCCAAATATCAAATTAGTGCTGTGTGTTTTTAAACTTCCGTTCAACTAGGGTAGTCAGTTGCATGACTGACATCAAATCAACCAGTAAGATTTGAGATGATGTGTTCTTGCCGGGTTTCTGTCCAATCACAGGGAATACTTTCTGGTTTCCATCCAATGGGATCCCAAGTAGGCGTGTCTTCACGGCATTTTCATGGCGCCACATGGAGAAGTGTAACCTTGACTGATCAGCGTCATCGCTTCAAACGAGCATAAAATAGCAAAATGTAAGAATATTAATTGCTTCCGTGTACATCAAATTGTATTGTAGAGATATAGTTAAAATATAGAGAGCAAACATTTACTTTAATGTTGCATGCCTGTTGAGTAATAGCCCTATTTGAGGTGTGTTTTCATGTTGCAAAACCTTTGCAACTAACTTAAGCTATATTATTTCCAATGATGTGACAGTGCTGCATGTGTTTCCACTCAGGCAAGCGGCTATGGACATCACGGCAAAGTATTGCCATAAGGAAATGGATGCCTATGGGTCATGTGTGGCCTCCAACCCATCAATCTGGCAGGAGAAGTGTCATGAACTGAAGATGAAGGTTGCCCAATGCACATCATCACAGTAAGGCATGTGTATTCAACACATATGACCCCCAAATTGCACACTTGTTTCGCGTACCCTACCGATGTCATACATCTGTCACGCTAGCCCAGTGATCCAGAAGATCAGACAAGACTGTTCCAAGCAGTTTATGGAGTTCGAGAAGTGTCTGAGGGAAAACCAGAGCACGCCCGCCTCCTGTTCAGCGCACGTCACTCGTTTTCTAGGCTGTGCTGAGACGGTGGATCTCAGTGGAGTGGGTAAGCCAGTTAAAAAACACGTAAAGGCACCTGTGTGGTTTAGTGCAGTGTTTCCCAACCTTTATTGAGCCAAGGGACACCTTTTACTTTAACCAGTCTCACAGCACCACTAAATAAATATTACACAAAACGTATGGATAGTCAAATAATGATGATGTCGTCTGAATTTACTCACGGATGTAGTTTGTTGAGAAACGATGGTGTAGTGTACTACTTGGCTACAACAAACAGAGGCGCTGTTGATTCACTCTTACTCTCAGTTGCAGTCAATGCCAGCTCTGGGTTAGACTCTGGGCATAACACCCAAACTCAAAACATACGTGGGGACCGTCATAAACTGAAGACCCCTCTACTACTATAACCCAATGAGTATTGATGCATGACTAATTAATATATTTTTGTATTCCTCCCCCCAGATACAAAACCAGTACCTGTCCCGTCGTAACATTCAACCATCAATTTCAACACTTATCCAAAAGCAAAAATTGTTTTGTTTTCTTCGACTTGAGACTGTAATTGTTTTCCTACTTTCAAATCAGGCATGACTTGTACCTACTGACAGGCTGCATGGACATAAATAAATAAGATAAGATAAGATAAGATAACCTTTATTAGTCTCGCAATGGAGAAATTCCCAATTCACAGGTGACACACCTCTACATTGTATTTCATTAAAACTAAGGTATGTCTTACTCAACCAGTGGACGTTTCCTTCTTTTGTTTTCAGCTTCATATATCTATCTGCCCGCCGTCATCATCTACCGTGCTGAGTCAGAGTCAAATATTAAACCAGAATGCTGCACTCCCACACAAAATCTGACAACTCGCTGACTAAGAAATAGGGAGTCTGGGAAGAAAAGAGCAGGAGGAGGCCGACTCAGAAAGGGGAGTTTGTTGAGTTATGATCTCTGTGACCACCAAAGAGAACAAACCTTTTCTTCATGAATGATGGCAATATAGTTGCAAAAAAAAGCGCAGGAGGTGATCCAGGTATCATCAAAATACAGAAGAAACAAGGCAAGCACGCTATAGGATGAAATTGAAGACTGTATTGAATATACAGCAACATTATACATTCAAAGCACGTCACCTTGGTAGCCACTGAACAAAAAGATTGCAACTCAGCTAAGACAGCACAAATAAGTTACCCCCACAAAATATCACCGTAGAAATGCGCACGTGTCAAACTTGATGTCAAAGAACCTTTTTAGGAGCTGTAGCAGCTAAAAGCATCGCTAGTCCTATTTAGTTATTTTTTCATTTAATTTTTTTCCCTTTTTTTAAATAGCACTGCTTTCTGAGCCTGGTGCTGCCTTACTGTTTGTCTAAGGCTACGCGTGATAGCCTACACTGACAAATAATCATGCTGCGTTTTGTTGATCACAGAAGAAGGTACAAAATATCCACCCATCTAATTTCTGATGAGAGAAATAAATATGTATGGAAAGAAACTACTACAAATATATATATATATATACATCAACACAGTCACACATTTACATTTTGGAGCTCATAGTTTTGTAGCCAGTGTCAGGGGGGCAGTAGATGGCCATTGTTAGTGCTTGTTTACTCCTTAATGATGAGATTATCAAATAAAAAGTTAAAAGTCTGTTGTCGACCCTGTCTCCGAATAAGGCTTAATTAAAAACAACCCTGTTGCGGTGTCTCAATGCAAAGAAAAAAAAAAGTTCTTTTTCTGTAATAAGCCAATCATGCAAAAAAAAAAAAAAAAAAAACACAGCAAAACAGTGGAACCTCCAAAGTTGAACACTAGCTTTTCTGAACAAATTTCCCGACTGAAAATAAAAGAAACGGAATGAACTGATTGTGATAAGGACACAGAGACAGGCCCATCACAGTAAAAGGAAACAAAACTAAAAGTAAAACTACTCACCCTGACAACCAGGGCATGGAGACCAGTGAAATTGTCATCAACTAAGTAGCACTTTATAGATTCTGCTAGAATTAATAATTACGTCTGTAAAAACTGATTTTAGTCCAGGCCTTAAAATTTAAATATTTGAATTAGTTTATGAAATGGGGTATTGATGTTGTCATCAAGTGGAAATACAGGATGTCTTGTAAATTGCACACACTGCCGATAAGTGTTGTTAACAACCCAGCTAAATTGGAATGTTGAAAAAAAAAAACAAACAATCACCAAGTATATAAAATGAGGCTTCAAAATTGTGAAAAATCTCTCTCAGACGTTGTGGGTGTGTCCACTGAAATGCGCGTAAACCCCGCCCCGCTCGGTTGGCTATCAAATACTACTACTTGTCCTGTAAAAAGGTTTGCTACTTCATGAATCAGCTTTCTTCGGCGTACACAAAACTACATGTTTGAGCTGTGAATATTCCCTCCGGTGGCTGAAACATATCGCATGGGTCATCGCGGTGCTTTCCCACGCCGCTACAACAAGGCGCTCTAAAGTGACCACGCCAGTACAAAGCCCACAAAAAAAAAAAAAAAAAAAAGATCTCCTCCTAGCTGTTTCATCTTCTCGGCAAGACATGCGGGGGGACTCTCGGCAAGACATGCGAGGGGACTCACAGCTGACAACGAGGCGCTCCAACCACCCCGAAGCGCCGCTCCACATGCTTGTCATAACATGTCAAACTTCCTCCACATTTGCCCACAATTTTTGGTGGGGTATTTGAATTTCAAATTGTGCCTTTTTTGGAGGTTCCACTGTCATTTTTGAAATGCTCGTTTCAGATGTCGGGTTGCTTCAAAACAGCATAATATCTTGAGTTACGTCTCAGGTGAAACATACACACGCTAACCTGAGCGCAAAACTGTCCCTCGAGTTATTTTACAGTATTTTGTCGGCTACATTACGAATCACGATATTTTCCCGTGAGTTTTTAAATGTAGTGTACCATGTCATATGTGGTGTACCATGGATATAAAAAAATCTACACACCCCTGTTCAAATGCTAGGTTTTTGTGAGCCCTCACCAAAAAGAAAATCGACCAAGATGAATCATTTCAAAACTTTTTCCATCATTAATTTGGCATCCAATGTGCACAACTCAATTGAAAAAAACAAAAACATTTTGAGCACGGAAATAAAAATAAACAAGATACAATATAACGTGGTTGCACAAGTGTGCACACCCTCGTTACGACTGGGGTGTGGCTCATTTTTTTTGTAGACCTTTATATCCACGATACACAGTTCGGTTAGCATGTTGTGTTTTGTTTGTCTTTTGTTTAAAAGTGCTGTGTTTCATTCAACATGATATAAATACTACAAAAGAGGTGCTTCTGCACATTTTTCACATCGCCAGCATCTCAAAAGTGATTCTCATCATGGACAGAGAAGGGACGAGGGGAAATAATTGGCCATCGAGTGGATCGACTTTTGTTTGGTTGTGTTATTTTTCTCCCCTTTGTTTTAGCTGCGTCTCTTGAGGTGAGCGTTGAAAGAGGAAGTGGAGAGTTTGGGGGGGGGGCAACGGTTTCTAAGGGTCACGAGGTAAAGTAGGAGTTTTGCATGGAGTAGAGACGGTCGATGGGGTTCCCCACTCTCGCAGCCAGAAGGCCACCCTCGCCGGCTGCGAGCAGGCAGTCGCCGAGGTGACTCAGACTGCCGTCGCTGTCCAGGTCGTGAAACACCGTCTCGGATTCTGTGAAGAGGATCGTACAGCGTTGCCATTTACAAATTATGCCGTTCATTGGAAAGGAGACGGCTTTGTGTGTCATAGTTTGATAAAATTGAGTCGTGGACATGTTAGATTTGGGACGGAATTTTCAAAGTGTTTGGCAAGAAATTTAAAGCCCTTTCCATGTATGTCAGCGTAACCAGGGCCTCGCACATTGAACATTTGTGTCAAATTTAATAAAACATTCATTTCTTTTGGGGGGGGGGAGGTTCCCTTCACATTTTTTTTAATGGTTTTTAGAGTACCTACCTGAGGACAATTGAAAAACACTCTCAATCATAGAAAATATTATCAGTGGTAATGGTAGTATCACGGAAATAGTAGTAGTAGTAGTAGTAGTAGCATGAATAAAATATGTATTTGTGTTAGTGGTAGTACTAGTAGGAGAAATAGTTTTAGTAGTTTTGTAGTAGTTTTACACGCGGCATGTGAAAAGCGAGTTGGCTTTATGTGTGCTGGAGTGATTGACACCTGGAGTGATTGACACCTTTCAATGTATAGCCTCAGTGGCCTAATGGATAAGGCACTGGCCTCCTAAGCCAGGGATTGTGGGTTCAAGTCCCACCTGGGGTGTTTTTAGCTCCCTACAGAGGGAATCTTAAGTCAAAATTGTCTAATATTGCAGTCTGAATGGAAGAGTCTGCCTTTATCCGTGATGAAACTGTCGCCTTTGTTGCTTACCGTACGGGTGAAGCTGCTCGCTGGGCAGCTGAGGCGGAGTCAGCCCGTGTCGGAAGGGTTCCCCGCCGTAGATGTTGGGGTCCAGGGTGAGCAACTGCTGCCGAGGCAGAGAAGGGTATCCCAGCATGCCGTCCATGCCGTGACCGCTTGAGCCGTCTGTGTGGAGATGAAAATACCCGACGAGCTGGGTCAAATATTTTGACACACCAGAAGCTACTCATACTGATGAGCTAAAACTACAAAGAAATACTTTTCGCATATTTGAGTGTGGCGGAATTTAAAATTGAAGAAAAGTCAAACATTGACCTTCTTAAACAGTTGGAAGCAAAGAATCGAATGGTCCAAGATTTGTCCCAAAACTTTTGCTCATTGCTTACCTTCACTGTCATCGTTGCTTTGGCGTCCCCCTCGACTCGCGCCCCTCCTGGCCCCTCCCATCTGCTCCTGTTCCTGCTGCTGTTGTTGCTGTTGCTGTTGTCTCCGGGCAATCTTCTTCATCTGAAGCAAAAAAAAAAAAGGCTCAAGGTAAACCTCAGGTTTTTTTTTTTTTTTGGTTTTTTGTTTTTCAAAATGTAAGACCTAAAGTGTTACCTTGGCCCTCTGGTTTTGAAACCACACTTGCACAACCCGCACTGTAAGTCCTGTCTCAGCAGCCAGCGTCTCTCTCACCTGGAAGTTCCATTTGGTTTGTTTTATTCCACGGAAAAAAATAAAAAAATAAAACACGCAATTGCAGTGATGCCTCGACTTGAGAATTTTAGAAATTGTATCGAAAGTCATTTTCCCAATTGAAATAAATTGAAATGCCGTTAATCCGCTCGAGCGCTCTCAAAAACGGCAACTAATTTTTTGTAATGTTTAAAAACAAAAACAACAGCACTCTACCGTATTGTACTTTATTAGAACATGCCGTAAAACCCAACAGAGTGGAAAATATTAAACAGCTTGTCCAGCAATGCTCATTGACATTGTGCTGCTCCATCTGATGTTCGCGTTTTTTAACGTTTTCTTCTTCAGTAATAGTCATAATTTTTCACAGAAGATAAAGAATATATCCCCGTGAGTACTGTCTACATGACTTGCTGAAACGTTTTAACTACCGCAAAATTGATGCTCGTTTTGTGAGCTCATCTATGGCGTTTTGTTTTATTTGTTATCATTAAACTAGCCGACTTTTCGAATTTATGCAGTTTGGTTAACTAAAAAATGTGTAATAATAAATTTTGTTTTACGCTGAGTTTTAACCTAAATTAACAAATTTTTGACCTGCAATTCAAAAACGGAGAAATCGTCCCAGCCATAACTCGTATCTCATCAGAAAATATTAAGTGTGTCCTCTCACCTTGCGGCAAGGCTTGGCTGACACCTCGAAGGACGCTTTGAACGCGCGGCGTTGCTGCGTGGTTAAGATGGTGCGCGGCCGCTTGGAGCGCTTGTGCTCCTTGCTCTCGTCGCCACCTTTGCACCCACCTGAGACCCCGCCGCCATCCTCGTCTTCGCTTTTCACTGAACAAAGATGATTTTACAAAATAAATGAATACATGAAAAAGGCAAATACGACCTCTGGGTGAAAATGTGCATTGCTATTGTACTCCACTAATCTTAACCATCCAAACAATAGGAAAGGGTCTGCTCCATATCACCACAGAAATATCCCAGGATGCATTGCAAAATACAGTTAAAGTTCTCCCTTTGCTCATCAACACATTTGACTTGACATGAGAAACATTACATCATGAAAATTATTATATTATCACTTGGGGGTGCATCATGGTGAACCGAGCGAACGGTTAGCTTGTCTGGCTCACAGTTTTGAAACTCTGGGTCAGAATCTTGACTCTGGTCTTCTTGTATGCACAACTAATAATGACAACTTTGGAATCCTTTTTTATTTTTTGTACCCGATTCCGTGGGCGTGGGACTGATGGCGGCGAGCATCTCCCTCTCCTTTTCGTAGTCCATGCGGCACAGCAGCTGGCCTTCCTTCAGCACAAACTCGTCGCCCCGCTGCAGTCGGCGTTCGCACTCGCAGCAGCTGAAGCAGCCCAGGTGGTACACCTGACCCAGCACGCGCATGATCAGCTCGGAGCGCCCGATCACCTGCAGGCAGGCGCTGCACTTCCTCACAAAAAGCCTGCAAACACACACACAGACACACACATGCACGCGCACGGTGAGGGACGCCTACATATTGGATGCAAAGTAGACCATCATGAGGGTCAAGGAGCTGAAAGGAGGTGAGGTAATTAAAGATGGAGGCGTAGACAAGGAGCCCCCCAACACATTTACTCTCGCATTCAACGATTCCAGAGATTAGCGTTGTCTCTTAATTAAAGGCCGTATAAACATTACCCAATTCACAGAGCAGCAAGGTGAACAGCTGCTATGCGAGGAATTACTGTAGTGTTTGAAGGAGAGACTGTTTCACATGCTGCGCTTGACTTGCACCTTTTTGGAGAGTAGATGGCAGTAGTGAGCCTGGATTGAACTGCTTTCACTTTCGGAATTCATGGTGAGATAAAATGAATGGTTTTTAATGGGATCTGTTTCGTGTGGCACAAAGTTGGGAAGAGGTCAATTAAACAAGAAGCTTACAGATATGGTGACTATTTTCCTTCACTTTTAACTTTTTTTTTCTTAATTTTTTTACTCCATCCATCATTCCATTTTCTGTTGCGTTTTTTTTTCTCATCAGTTGAATTTGAGCCTATCACAGCCAGGGTCAGCAACATTTTTGGAACTGACAGCTACTTCTTTGGTACTCATGAATGCAAAGGGGCTACCAGTTTAATACACACCTCGGAAATTTGCTCAAATGACCTTTAATCATACGTTTTTATGACATGTCCTTCTTAATAATGAAGGATATTCATTTATGTATATTTATGTACATCAAGTACTACCTAAAAAATACTGAGCAGTCCAAGTACCACCATCATGCACAAGATTAAAATACAGTAGCGTAGTAAGTCAAAGTGTTTGTGAAAATTATATTATTGCAAGTTACTGTAACACTATGCGCAATATGAACATTAGCACAGCACTAAAATATAGGAAATTTGTACAGAAACGTTGAATACAGGGTTGGGCAAGTCCTGATACCAGATATCGGTATTGGGCCGATACCGACCTTATTTTAAGGTATTGGCTAATTGTGAAGGCTGCCGAAACCAGCCACCAATACCAAAGGCAAAAAAAACAAACAAAAAAAAACATTTGATATTGCGTAAGTAAGAAAGGTCTTTCTTCACCATTTTTTGTGTTGTATTGGTATCGATACTCGGTATGAGTACTCAAAGAGTGAATTCTCATAATGGTATCAGTCTGAAAAAGTGATATCAAACATGTCTATTTTAAGACAGCTGAACTGCACTTGGGCTGTGGTTCTTTCGCGGACCACATTTTGATAATCGCTGACAGCTAACTAAACTAGACTGGTTGCCTGCCAATCTCCAACCACACTGGACTGGAACGCAAGCGCTTTAAAAGGACGAGGATGGACGGGAATGTAGGATGATTATTATATGAATAAGGACTAAGGGACGATGACGGGAGGGTACCCGATTCACGAACGGAGGACGGAGGACGGAGCAGCAAAATAGGGTCAAGTTCCCATCTCTAAATATTATCAAGGTAGCCTTTATGTCTGACTTTTCGTCTCGCCATCCCTTCCTTTCCGACCTCACCATCACTTCACACACTCATTCCCATTCACCATCGTCTCATTCCCCTGCCATTAAATTCCTCTCAAATCCCCGCTCTTGCTCTTGCTTTCCTACAGCCTCGCCCTCCTCCCTCC